>BSBK01008252.1:845000-1006195 GCA_027943335.1 Chamaecyparis obtusa | reverse complement strand
GGAATTCTGCAACCTGATTTGGCCTGGAAATGCAGAGACAAAGAAAACCCAGAAAACTTCTATCATTCAGAGCAAGGTCGACCTTCACCTCAGGATCAGGGTACAATCTTAACTAGGGGTACAATATTGACCCCCACTAAAAGTCGCCCTTGACCTGAAACAACTCCAATGGAAATTTTGTTCATGTATCTCGAAAGTTCACTGAAAAGGGTACTCGGATCTGAACTGCAATTCGCTGTCCCGTACCTATACCTGCATGAAAAAGATGATTTTTTGTTGGGATGAGAGGTTTGCCTTGGTCAAACCCCGGTTTGGAATCAATCTTAATAATGAAATTGAAATAGAGAATGCTAGCAAGTAGTAGAAGTAGATCGAACAACGAAGCTATGATATTCAATAGATATGTAATTGTATTTCAATTGTAAACAAGTATGTTGATATGAAAGCTTGAACACAACATTAACAAATGTAAATCAAACCTTCATGATTGTATGCTTGGAATCCACCTTGAGGGAAGAATTAATGGATCTTGAAGATGAATAAAGGATCTTGAAGGAAGATCACACCACCATGATGGATAGATCTAGGGTTTGAATGATGAATCTTGAATACTTGAGCCAAATTCCTTCAAAGGCTTGAATAATTGAATCCTTGATCTTAAATGGAGAACTTGAATTCTTGAATGGATGATAATGGCTTGAATGCTTCCTTGATTGAAAATGCTTTCTTGATCATGAATGTCTCCTTGAGAGTGATCTCATGAAGTTGCTTGGTAATGCATGTGAAAATGAGAGAGGAAGGCTTCCTTTTATATTAGTCCAGGGCACAAAATTCTAGAGAGGCCAACATAGGAGAATTAAATTCAAATTAAGCTTTAACCACTATAAATGGACCTAGATTAAATATAATTTAAGAGTTTACCATTCTAAAATTTGAAATAGTCGACTCGAAAGATGGAAAACAAATCTTTTCGAAACCCGAAATTTGGAAATCATGGAATCTTGAAATTTGGAACTTGTGTCAATGTCGAGGTCAACTTTGACCTAGGTTAGAGTTGAGGTCGACCTTGACCTAGAAGGTTGACCTTGACCTTGAAGTCAAAGATCTCAGGATCTAAGTCCAGAATGCCAGAAAAGTGCAGAAAGAGGGTGGAAAAAGGGGAAGAGTGAGGAGAAAAGCCAAATTCAAGCTAGGGACCTACCCGAGGCTTTTAACATGACCCCACACTACCTACTCAGAGGGTTAAACTAGTCTTAAATGGAAGTGCTTCCATTTTCTGATGATACATTTAGCCCCCACTTTAGCAAGAGTATGGATTGGATGCAAACTCTTGGTAAAGGAGAAGAAAGAAGAGATCCAAGTGGATTTTCAATGAGATAAAATAAAACTTAGCTAAGGACACAAGCCCCTAGGCTAAGGATTCTAACTCAACATACATGCACGAGGGTGCAAAAATAAAGAGAAAACTAAAGACATGAAAGAGGGGTTAGTACTAAAACAAACCCAAATAAACTAATAGAGGAAACCTTGCTACGAAATGTTTCCTATAATAATATCATATTTGAAAAGCTATCATAAAAGCATAAATGATTACATAAGAAAGACAAGAGAAACACTATAAAAAAAATAGCTTCATGATCTAGTCCTACTAGCATGAAAGAAAAAGAGAGAAAAAGAGAAATTGATTACCTTGCTGAGTAAGATGTCCACCTTACCATGAATCACCCAGGAGGGAGAGCCAAACAGGTGGCCAAACCTGATAGTTCACCATAAACTGTGCCTTGAAATTGTAATGTGTATTCTGAAGGCTTCTAGAATACTAATAGATCCACCTTCTTGTATCACCATGGAATATAAAATGCATGTCTCCTTAGGATTTAGCAACTTATGTGTGTTACCTTCGGAAGATTTAGCATATTGAAAATTTAAAAAATGCATCTCTTCATGATTTAGAAAATTATGTGTGTTACCTTCGGAGGATTTATCAAATTGAAAATTTGAAAAATGCATGTCTCTTCAGGATTTAGCAAATTATGTGCATTACCTTCAGAGGATTTAGCATATTGAAAATTGAAAAAAAATGTGTGTCTCTTCGGGATTTAGCAACTTATGTGCATTACCTTTGGAGGATTTAGCATATAAATGAAAAACTATAGTACAAGGGAGACCCTATATATTCCCCCCTCCTTATAATGCTATCTACTAGACATGCTAAGGAAGAGAAAGAGGATACCTACTTCGCAATGTAAGGAGATATCCTATTAACTAAAATGTATACTACATTCCTAGTGAAGGGTATTGACCCCTACATCCAAGAGTATAGATAATTGTGAAAAATATATGTCACTCATGGAAAAAGGATCCTGAAAGAAAGAGATCTTATCAACAAGACCCCCACCATAGAGGAGTGCTTTTAGATACAATATCATCTTTCAGAAATAAACCAAGTGAGAACAAAGATTCAATCATCAAGCCCCCTGCAATCAAGAGGAAGAGAAGTTTTTGAAATGAGGGAAACATATCTAATCACTAGATCAAGGGAAAGAGTTTATAATGAACATAGTTTTCAAAATAGAGTAGATGTGATGACCTAGGACAAAAACCTTTCATATAAAAGGATATCCATACTCAAAACACCGATCAGTATAATGAAATAATATTGCAAGATAAATAAATGCCACTAAGCTAAGGAAAGCAGATCCCTAGACAAAGAGAAAGAAGGAAAAACCTTGCCCCCTAGGGATGAAAGCAAGGGATACCTTTGGAAAAAAAATGTCTTAGAAAAGATATCTTGAATATAGAATAAAATCTATGGATGATTATAAACATAATGCAAAAACCATAGAGAAAAAGGGAAGAAAGAATGCCAATTAAGCCCAGGATAAAATATATGCCAAGAGCTTAATGGATCCTATAAGACTGGATTTCATGCCTCTTGCCCGCAAGTCTTGAGACAAGAGAAGAATAAATCTATATTATATCAGAATGAGGGGTATCCCCTATATCAAAATTATGAAGGAATTATAAAACTGCACAAGAGTGAGATATAATTCGTAAAGAAGCTCTTTCCCTAACATATAACTTGAAATGCACACAATCAGCAAGTCAATGTGTATTACTATAATGAAAAGAACATTTGTACTTGGATAAAGTATCTTTCGACATAGGTTTAAATATTTCTTTCTTGGAATTCATCAACTGAACATACACCTTCTTAGCTACATCTTGATGAATATCAAGGTTATCTAAGGTAGGTGTAGGGAGAAGAGGAGGATGACGATCAACATCCACCACCTTGAATTGAGATTGTGAACAACCAACACCATGCATATCTTTTTTAGGGGGTATATGAACCAGATACTTAATACCATGCTCATTAACTCCAAGCCCTAAACCTCTATAATCTTATTTAGTTATCATATTATATCCTATAATGTACATATCATGTAAAGCTTCTATAGGAGGTGATTGTTTATCATGTTCATGAGTAAAGATTGTATAAGGTGAAATAATAGGTTTTGAAGAAGTTTCTTTACCCTTTCCTTTAATATCATCATGAATTGGAGAAGAAGGTAAATCAAAGAACACTTGCACATCTACATCATGAACTATAGCTTGAATCCCATCATAAGTATGGGAAGAACTATGATTAGAAAATAGAGAATCAGACATATTATGCATCAAATTAGGATTAGGAAGGTTAGGAATCAAATTAGGGATGATAGGATTAGCATTAGGTAGATTAGGAGATGGTGTATCATCTACCAAATTCTTCACATAATCCAAAGGAGTAGTAAGTCCACCACATAAATTTTTAATGAAAGCTTTGAAAGTAGGAAGATTACTATTGGTCAATCTCACAAAAGAATAAGCAAGTGCAAGATGAAGGGTCACCAACATAATGAAGTGAATGATAGTCTCATAAACATGGTAAGTTTGATAAAGAGATGCTAAGAGGAGAACAATAAAGAAAATAAGCACACACCAAAGCATCTTAAAGATATTCATAGTAAATGAAATGCAAGAAATATTTTTAGATTTTGTTGAATATATAGATTTTTTTTGTGTGTTTTGAATGTTAAAATGCAAGACCATAAAATAAATCTAATCTTGATGCAAGAAAACAAAAGATCTAACACCAAAAAGAAAGAGTTGTCTATTACGGGTTCACCAAAAATGTAAAATGAAGGTGAATACACAAGATAATACAAAGGGAAATATAACACAATAGGGCATCTAAATCCACAAAAGATAGGGGGTAAGTTTGTCGAGCTCACCAAAATGTAAAGGATTAAAATTTGGTTGTGTGTGGGGGGGGGGGGGGTATGAAAAAATGTATGATAACAAAGTGCAAGGAAGTAAATATGTGATGGAAAATGTTATGGACATTCAAACTTAATAAAATAGGAATACTTATCTTGAAAAGAGGCTGATGCAAAAATCACTATTTTCTGATGTCTGTGTTTAGTTTCAGGGAATTCTGTTACCTGATTCGGCCTGGAAATGCAGAGACAAAGAAAACCCATAAAAATTTTGTCATTCGGAGAAAGGTCGACGTTGACCTTAGGATCAGGGTACAATCTTGACCCCAACTAAAGTTCATCCTCAACCTGAAACAACTCCGACAAAAATTCTATTCATGGATCTCAAAAGTTTTTCAAAAAGGGTACTCAGATCTGAGCTGCAATTCATTGTCCCACACTTGTACCTACAAGAAAAAGAGGATTTTTTGTTTGTATGAGGGGTTTTTTGAGGCCTCACCCTGACCCATCATAGCATCTTTGCTTATTTGCATTTTGATATATTTATACACTTGTTGATTTATCCTGATAGAGACTCGAGATACTATGTTTTGATGATGATTATTATACTATGTGGATTACATTATGATGTGGATTAGAACCTAGAGTATGTCGTGACTTTGATTATGCATATTTAGATTTGATTACTTTATAGATGACATGTCATGTTGATTATGGAATTATTATGTTTAAGCATTACTGAATGAAAAATTACAATTAGAAGTGAATTCTGCATATTGGTTTATGTTGTTAAATAAAGAATTGAATATGTATATTTCATGTAATTTTATCACCTTGAACTACTGATTCTCGATGTTTAGTGTGTAGTAAGAGAACCATGGAATTAGTCAAAGAATCAGTAACCAACCATTGTGCGAACTTTAAAGCCAAGGTTGAACCAAATGAAGAGGTTCGAACCTCATTGTATAGTGACTTAATTTGTAATTGTAAAATTATATGTATGTATTAGGTGTCTCTTTATGTAATTAGTGACATGTTAATGTTGTGTTATGTCATTTTATAGTGTCACTTGACGCTCATTATGGTTTATGTAATGAAATGTCTACTAAGGCTAGCAATGGAAACCTAATCCTAACTAACCTTTAGGAACCAAATTCATTTTCTTGTTGGAGACACTTGTAAACCCCACCAAGATTATTTAGATTCCAATTTTTCTCTAACCACTTCTAGAGGCCCAAAAGAGGTCCTAAGAGTCAAAATTAACAAAATCTAAGTGCCTAAGTGTTAAGGGTATGGGTTAGAGATGTTTTTAACAAAACTAGAAACCCCTAGTGGCCTAGGCAACCCATTTTATAACCCATTTACCATAAGCTTCGAGATTTGAAGAAGTCTTAACCCTTACTCAATCCCACACTCCCTTTCAATCAAGCATTTAAGTTAGGGGACAAGGTAAAGCCATAGGACATGAGAGTCAATTTTGTAATTAATGCTAGTAGGTGGGTAGAAGTTGGAGGCCTTTTTAGAGGCCCTTGGTAGAGTTAGTGGGTGTTCACCCACTCTCTATTTTTAGAGACATTAGGGTTTTGGAGAAAGAAAGGATAAGGGATTGGACTCTTCTCAATATTCAATTATCATAACACATTGCGAAAGTTGGTCTCCATTGCCATGAAATGCCTTTACTATTTTTTGTTGCAAGTAGATTTGTATTTTCATCTTTCTCTTGCATATGTTCATGTGATTGTGTTGTTACTTGTATGGGAATGAGATTTTGGGTTTGAATCTTTGTTATGGTTTTTATCTTGTTTTTGAATATGGGAGTTTATGTGAAGGGTGTAATGGCATTACTCACCCTTGGATAGGGAAGAAGTGGCCATGTATGGGTGAAGGGGTTAGTTGGATTTCATGATAGTGTAGAGTCTCTTCTCATGGAGAGAAGAGGGAAAATATGCAAGGTGTATGGGCCCTTGGATGCCATTGCATTTGATCTTGATTTTGGGGGAGATAAGGAGAAGATTGGTTGGAAAGATGTATGAGGTTTTAGCCTTGAAGAGGCATGTAATTTGTATGCATTATTTTGGCCTTCTCCTACATGGAAGTCCACCCTCACCCTTTGTATGGGTTCATGTTGAATCCATTTGTGCAAGCCTTGGGAGGGTGTTTCTTGTTGTTGTAATCATGTTTTGTGGATGTGTGATTGTCACCCATTGGTTATTGATTCTCCTAGCTCGGAAATGCAGAGATAAAGAAAATAGAGAAAACTTATGTCATTCAGAGAAAGGTCAACCTTCACCTTAGGATCAGGGTACAATCTTACCCATAGGTACAATATTGACCCCCACTAAAAGTCTCCCTTGACCTGAAACAACTCTGACAAAAATTCTGTTCGCAGATCTTGAAAGTTCGCTGAAAAGGGTACTCAGATCTAAACTGCAATTCATTGTCCCGTACCTGTACCTGCAAGAAAAGAGGATTTTTTGTTGGGATGAGGGATTTTCCTTGGTCAAACCCTGGTTTGGAATCAACCTTAATAATGAAATTGAAATAGAGAATGCTAGCAAGTAGTAGAAGTAGATCGAACAACGAAGCTATGATATTCAATAGATATGCAATTGTATTTCAATTGTAAACAAATATGTTGATATGAAAGCTTGAACACAACATTAACAAATGTAAATCAAAACCTTCATGATTGTATGCTTGGAAATAAAATTGAGGGAAGAATGAATGGATCTTGAAGATGAACAAAGGATCTTGAAGGAAGATCACACCACCATGATGGATAGATCTAGGGTTTGAATGATGAATCTTGAATGCTTGAGCCAAATTGCTTCAAAGGCTTGTATACTTGAATCTTTGATCTTAAATGGAGAACTTGAATGCTTGAGTGGATGATAATGGCTTGAATGCTTCCTTGATTGAAAATTCTTTCTTGATCGTGAATGTCTCCTTGAGAGTGATCTCATGAAGTTGCTTGGTAATGGATGTGAAAATGAGAGAGGAAGGCTTCCTTTTATACTAATCTAGGGTAAAAACTTCTAGAGAGGCCAACATAGGAGAATTAAATTCAAATTAAGCCTTAACCACTATAAATGGACCTAGATTAAATATAATTTAAGAGTTTACCATTTTGAAATCTGAAACAGGAGATCGGAAAGCTGAAAAACAAATCTTTCCAAAACTTGACATTCAGAAATCATGAAATCTTGAAATTTGGAGCTTGTGTCAATGTCGAGGTCAACTTTGACCTAGGTCAGAGTCAAGGGTCGACCTTGACCCTGAAGTCAAAGATCTCAGGATCTCAATCTAGAATCCCAGAAAAGTGTAGAAAGAGGGTGGAAAAAGGGGTAGAGTGAGGAGAAAAGCCAGATTCAATCTAGGGACCTACCCAAGGCTTTTAACATGACCCCAAACTACCTACTTAGAGGGTTAAACTAGTCTTAAATGGAAGTGCTTCCATTTTCTGATGATACATTTAGCCCCCACTTTAGCAAGAGTATGAATTGGATGCAAACTCTTGGTAAAGGAGAAGAAAGAAGAGATCCAAGTGGATTTTCAATGAGATAAAATAAAACTTAGCTAAGGACACAATCCCCTAGGCTAAGGATTCTAACTCAACATACACACATGAAGGTGCAAAAACAAAGAGAAAACTAAAAGACACAAAAGAGGGGTTAGTACTAAAACAAACCCAAATCAACTAGTAGAGGAAACCTTGCTAAGAAATGTTTCCTATAATAATATCATACTTGGAAAGCTATCATAAAAGCATAAATGATTACATAAGAAAGACAAGAGAAACACTATAAATAACATAGCTTCATGATCTAGTCCTACTAGCATGAAAGCGAAAAGAGAGAAAAAAGAAAGTGATTACCTCACCCAGTAAGATGTCCACCTTACCATGAATCACCAAGGAGGGAGAGCCAAATAGGTGGCCAAACCTGATAGTTCACCCATAAACTGTGCCTTGAAATTGTAACGTGTCTTCTGACAGCTTCTAGAATACCGATAGATCCACCTTCTTGTATCACCCTGGAATATAAAATGCATGTCTCCTCAGGATTTAGCAACTTATGTGTGTTACCTTTGGAAGATTTAGCATATTGAAAATTTAAAAATGCACATCTCTTCAGGATTTAGAAAATTATATGTGTTACCTTCGGAGGATTTAGCATATTGAAAATTTGAAAAATGCGTGTCTCTTCAGGATTTATCAATTATGTGCATTACCTTCAGAGGATTTAGCATATTGAAAATTGAAAAAAAATGTGTCTCTTCAGGATTTAGCAACTTATGTGCATTACCTTTAGAGGATTTAGCATATAAATGAAAAACTATAGTACAAGGGAGACCCTATATATGCCCCCCTCCTTATTGTGGCTGTCTACTAGACATGATAAGGATGAGAAAGAGGATACCTACTTCACAATGTAAGGAGATATCCTATTAACAACAATGTATACTACATTCCTAGTGAAGGGTATTGACCCCTACATCCAAGAGTATAGATAATTGTGAAAAGGATATGTCACTCATGGAAAAAGGATCCTCAAAGAAAGAGATCTTATCAACAAGACCCCCACCATAGAGGAGTGCTTTTAGATACAATATCATCTTTTAGAGATAAACTAGGTGAGAACAAAGATTCAATCATCAAGCCCCCTGCAATCAAGAGGAAGAGGAGTCTTTGAAATGAGGGAAACAACTCTAATCACCAGAGCAAGGGAAAGAGTTTATAATGAACATAGTTTGCAAAATAGAGAAGAGGTGATGACCTAGGACAACAAGCTTTCATTATAAAGGATATCCATAGTCAAAACATCGGTCAGTATAATGAAATAATATTGCAAGATAAACAAATGCCACTAAGCTAAGGAAAGTAGATCCCTAGACAAAGAGAAAGAAGGAAGAACCTTGCCCCCCAGGAATGAAAGCAAGGGATACCTTTGCAAAAAAAATGTCTTAGAAAATATATCTTGAATATAGAATAAAATCTATGGATGATTATAAACATAATGCAAAAACCATATAGAAAAAGGGAAGAAAGAATACCAATTAAGCCCAGGATAAAATATATACCAAGAGCCTAATGGATCCTATAAGACTGGATTTCATGCCTCTTGCCCCCAAGTCTTGAGACAAGAGAAGAATAAATCTATATTATATCAGAATGAGGGGTATCCCCTATATCAAAATTATGAAGGAATTATACAACTGCATGAGAGTGAGATATAATTCCTAAAGAAGCTCTTTCCCTAACATATAACTTGAAATACAAAAATCAACAAGTAAATGTGTATTATTATAATGAAAAGGACATTTGTACTTGGATAAAGTATCTTTCAGCATAGGTTTAAATATTTCTTTCTTGGAATTCATCAACTGAACATACATCTTCTTAGCTACATCTTGATGAATATCAGGGTTATCTAAGGTAGGTGTAGGGAGAAGAGGAGGATGATGATCAACATCCACCACCTTGCATTGAGATTGTGAACAAGCAACACCATGCATATCTTGTTTAGGGGGTATATGAACCAGATACTTAATACCATGCTCATTAACTCCAAGCCCTAAACCTCTATAATCTTGTTTAGTTATCATATTATATGTTGTAATGTACATATCATGTAAAGCTTCTACATGAGCTGATTTTTTATCATGTTCATGAGTAAAGATTGTATAAGGTGGAATAAGAGGTTTTGAAGAAGTTTCTTTACCCTTTGCTTTAATATGATCATGAATCTTAGGAGAAGGTAAATCAAAGAACACTTGCACATCTCCATCATGAACTATAGCTTGAATCCCATCATAAGTATGGGAAGAACTATGATTAGCAGATAGAGAATTAGACATGTTATGCATTAGATTAGGAGTAGGAAGGTTAGGAATCAAATTAGGGATGATAGGATTAGGATTAGGAAGATTAGGAGATGGTGTATCATCTACCAAATTCTTCACATAATCCAAAAGAGTAATAAGTCTGCCACATAAATCTTTAATGAAAGCTTTGAAAGTAGGAAGACTAGTATCAGTCAATCTCACAAAAGAATAGGCAAGTGAAAAATAAAGGGTCACCAACATAATAAAGTGAATGATAGTCTCATAAACATCATAAGTTTGATAAAGAGATGCTAAGAGGAGAACAATAAAGAAAATAAGCACACACCAAAGCATCTTAAAGATATTCATAGTAAATGAAATGCAAGAAATATTTTTGGATTTTTTTGAATATATAGATTTTTTTTGTGTGTTTTGAATGTTAAAATGCAAGACCATAAAAGAAATCTAATCTTGATGCAAGAAAACAAAAGATCTAACACCAAAAAGAAGGATTTGTCTATTATGGGCTCACCAAAAATGTAAAATGAAGGTGAACACACAATATAATACAAAGGGAAATCTGACACAATAGGGCATCTAAATCCACAAAAGATAGGGGGTAAGTTTTTTGGGTTCACCAAAATGTAAAGGATTAAAATTTGGTTGTGTGTATGGGGCTATGCCAAAATGTATGATAACAAAGTGCAAGGAAGTAAATATGTGATGGAAAATGTTATGGACATTCAAACTTAATAAAATAGGAATACTTATCTTGAAAAGAGGCTGATGTAGAAATCACTATTTTTTTATGTCTATGTTCAGTTTCGGGGAATTTTGCAACCTGATTCGGCCTGGAAATGTAGAGACAAAGAAAACCCATAAAAATTTTGTCATTTGGAGCAAGGTCAACCTTGACCTTAGGATCAAGGTACAATCTTAACCCCCACTAAAGTTCATCCTTGACTTGAAATAGCTCCGACGGAAATTCTGTTCATGGATCTCAGAAGTTCATTGAAAAGGGTACTCGGATTTGAACTACAATTTGTTGTCCCACACTTGTACCTACAAGAAAAAGAGGATTTTTTGTTGGTATGAGGGGTTTGCCTTGGTCAAACCCTAGTTTGGAATCAGCCTTAATAATGAAATTGAAATAGAGAATGCTAGCAAGTAGTAGAAGTAGATCTAACAACAAAGCTATGATATTCAATAGATATGCAATTGTATTTCAAATGTAAACAAGTATGTTGATATGAAAGCTTGAACAAGACATTAAAAAATTTAAATCAAAAGCTTCATGATTGTATGCTTGGAATCCACCTTAAGGGAAGAATGAATGGATCTTGAAGATGAATAAAGGATCTTGAAGGAATATCACACCACCATGATGGATAGATCTAGGGTTTGAATGATGAATCTTGAATGCTTGAGCCAAATTCCTTCAAAGGCTTGAATACTTGAATCCTTGATCTTCAATGGAGAAATTGAATGCTTGAATGGATGATAATGGATTGAGTGCTTCCTTGATTGAAAATGCTTTCTGTTAATATGATTTAGAACAACAGAGAGGGCGGGGGGGGGGGGGGGGGGGGGGGTGAATCAATTATTCTCAAGTCCAGATGTATAAAACAATCTCCAAAACTTATCCTTAAATCATATCCAAAACCAAAACAAACTCGGTCATCACTGATTTAATAATAGAAACATCTAACAATGCAGTCCACTACCTAGCTGTAACTTAACTTGTAAAACATAGCAATGTTCGGATCTAAACATTCACACAAGTATAAACACCAAGTTTTATAGTGGAAAACCAATTTCAGAAAAACCACTTTGTAACATGCTACTATTATTTTCACTCTTTTGAAGTGAGCTCGGTAAAAAGCCAACCCTGTCAAATGTTACAATACACACTATCAAATGTGACCTGGTTAAAGGATTTCAATCACCTTGTTAAAAGTGAGCCTAGTCATAGGACTTACATACACTCCATTAGAATGCAACCTTGTTTAAAGGATTTAACATATGATTGTTAAGTCAACCTCTGTTAAAAGGATTTTGACTGTTACAATGGTTAGAAAGTAGCAACAGTATTATTTGAAAAATATACAACTCACTTTGCAAATATCAGATCTGATTCCATACACTAATGCTGGTTTACTGACTTTGAAACTTTGCCATTTCCATCTCTGATCTGCTCAAAACTTTTCTTCAAGAAAACACCACACTTCTCCTTCAGCCTTTTCTACTTATTCAGTTAGTAAAAATTTTCTCTTCCAGCATTCTCTGTTCATCATGTACATACATATCACAATGTTCAGGTTCCCTTATATTTTTCTCAATTAGGTTAAGTCATCTTTTTCCACTCAATCTCATTCATAGATCTTAGGGTTAGGTCAGATTCATTGAATCTACTCGCTTTATGTTCTTCAGCTCCTTTTCTAGATAGAATCATCTCAAATCTCTTAATGATTTACAATAAAATATTTTACAAAGCATTTAATGCTTCCAAACAATCAATAAATAAAGTCAACACATTTTACATAATCCAAGAATTTCAACAATGTCGGCTCCAAAATTAAATTCTCTTCAAATATAAAATTGTTGATGCTCGGTCAATACTATGATTGTTCACTTGGTCTCCATGTAGAACACTCGGTCAATACTAAAACTGTCTCCTTGGCTTGCACTGTCTTCCTTGGCAATTTACTGATGCTCGGTCGACACTATAATTTTTCTTAGCATATGCTAACTCAGTCGACACTAACATCACTTGGCTTAAACATGATTTTTCATTCTTTGCTTAGTTAAGCCTACTACTTTAGTCTTCAGTCTTACTAAGATAAACAATACATTATCTCATAATAGTGCAACATAATCAAGTACACTTTGTAGTATCAAGATAGCTCAACCTTTCCCTAGGTGCTATTGTTACCAACCTTGCTTAGCCCCTTAGCAACACTCAAATAGATATAGTACTTTCCTAAGTAGCAACAGTCTTACCAATTAAGGTTTGACATCAATGACAATACAACAATTGTTTCAATTTAATTTCCAACAATCTCCCTCTTTAGCATTGATGGCAACACCATATGATATCATCTGAATAACACATGGATTACCAACCAATCCAAAATCTTATCTGTCCATCAGAAACTTATTTATAATATCTTTAGCTTCATTCTAGTTTAGAATCCTGTAATCCTCACTCCTGTAACTGTCAGAAGTATTCAAATTTACCTCTATCCCGATTCTTCATTTTAGTTCATCATCCTCTTTTCTTTTAGCTCCATCTCATCAATTCTTAGTTTTCAGTATCATGTGTTATCATATCTCATGTGTTATATCATATCAGTATATTCTCCCTCTTTGAAAAAAATGCCAAAGAAACAACTAAAACTTACATCCATCAGATGTAGATAATATCTGTGTAGCTCAGTGTTTCTCCCTCTGTCATCTTGCTTATGACTGATTCCTTGTCTTTGCTTCTCTTCACAACTCTAGGCCAGCCCTAAAGTGTGACAATCTTCTGCATCAATTTGTCAAATGTTCTGCTATAGCACATTTGATGCAGTGCTCCTAGCTTGTCTAGGCAGCCTCAGTTAGGGGAATAACCCCTAATTGACTTCTCAAATACTCAGGAGCTTCTCTAGGTAAAGCTTTAGTGAATATGTCTGCTAATTGTTCTTTTGTATTCACATATTCCATTCATACATCTTTGTCTTGTACTAATTCTCTCAAGTAATGATACTTGATTGCAATGTGTTTGGTCTTAGTGTGCATCACTGGATTCTTAGAAATATTGATAGCACTTGTGTTGTCACAAAAAATAACATGTTCAGTGATTTCTTCTTTCATGCCTATCAACAATTGTTTTATCCATACCAAGTTTGAATAGTTCATTGTAGCAGCAACATACTCAGCCTCGGTAGTAGACTGGGAAATGCAATTTTGTTTCTTGCTTGTCCAGGAGACTAATCTTTGTCCAAGAAAGAAAGCTCCACCACTTGTACTCTTTCTGTCATCTACATTTCCTGCCCAATCAGCATCTGTATAAACTCAGAGTTCAAATTTGTCATCCTTCTTATAATATATACTATAGTTAGCAGTTCCTTTCAAGTATCTCATAATTCTTTTCATGACCATCATATGTGTTTCCTTAGGATTAGTAGAGAATCTTGCCACAATCCCAACAACTAATGCAATATCTGGTCTGCTGTGTACAACATATTGCAATTTTCCAATCATAGATTTGTACAGAGTTTGATTCACTTTTGCAGCATCATCATTCTTAGATAACTTTTGTCTAGTAACCATAGGAGTTCCTACTGGTTTAGCATCTTCCATCCCAAAAATTTTTAGTATTTCATTAACATACTTAGACTATGTAATGAAAATTCCATTCTTCCTCTGATATACTTGTAAACCAACAAAGAATTTGATGTCACCAAACATACTCATTTCAAATTCAGTTTGCATTTTTTTTGAGAAACTTTTACATAATGCATCTTGTCCACCAAAAATAATGTCATCAATAAAATTTTTTGCCAACAAGATACCTTTATCTTCTTCATCCTTCATGTATAGATTGCTTGTGTCATTTGTTCTTGAAAATCCAATCTATATCAAGTAGTTGTGCAACCTCTCATACCATGCTCTAGGTGCTTACTTCAATCCATATAATGCTTTGTTCAGTTTGCACACCATGTGTCTTCTGTTTGGATCAATAAAACTTTCTGGTTGTTCTATGTAAACTTCTTCTTCTAGTATACCATTGAGAAATGCAGACTTGACATCCATTTGATATACCTTGAAATCTTTATAAGCAACATATGCAAGCAGAGTTCTTACTCCTTCCAATCTAGCTATAGGGGCAAATGTCTCCCCATAATCTATTCCTTCTTCTTGTCTGTAGCCTTTGCATACCAGCCTAGCTTTGTTCCTAGTGATTTCACCATTTTCATTCATCTTATTCTGAAATACCCACTTTGTTCCTATAATATTCTTGTTTTCAGGTCTCGACACCAGAGTCCAAGTATCATTATTCTCAATCCGGTCAATTTCTTCATTCATTGCTTGTATCCAGTCTTCATTCTTCAATGCTTCTCTAGTTTTCTTTGGTTCAAATTCACATAATAGAGATGTTGGATCCTTAGTCTTACTTTTGGTTTGGATTCCAGTATTTTTGTCTCCAATTATCTATTCAGGCTTATGATGTCTTCTCACATATTTTGCCAAAATAGGTTCAATTGTTCTCTCCTCTATTTCATCATGTTCCTCAACAAGATTGTTAGATTCAACTTTAGAATGCTTGGCAACCTCTTCCTGATATTCAACAACATTTTCTTATAGCTCGGCATGTTCTTGTTCTCTCTCGGCACTATTTTCCTGATGCTCGGTAGCTTCTGTCTATCACTCGACATTGCTTACCTGAGACTTGACATCAGGTGCAAGTCTGTTACTTGTCTCTTCTTCTTCTTCAATATACACAAAAGATCTATAATCTTCTGGTTCTCTTTTACTGTCAGCTTCATTTCTTTGCATACTCATCAATTTTGATATTCACACTTTCCACAATTTTGTTAGTGTTAGATTTCAAACACTTATAAGCTTTACTTTTTGTAGATTACCTTAGGAATATGCCTTCATCACTCTTATCATCAAACTTTCCATTCCTAGTGTCTTTTAATATATAGCACTTACTTCCAAAGATTCTTAAGTATTTAACACTTGGTGCATGTCCATGCCATAATTCATAAGGTGTCAAATTTGTACCTTTCTTGATCTGTACTCGATTGAGAGTGTAGACAACAATGCTTATAGCTTCTTTCCAATATTTCTATGCCAAATTCTTTTCAATCATCAATGTCCTTGCACAATCCAAGATAGATCTATTTCTCCTTTCTGTTATACCATTTTGTGGAGGTGTTCTAGGTGCAGACATTTGTCTTTTAATTCCTCTATCATTGCAAAATAGATTAAATTCATTTGATGTAAATTCTCCACCTCAGTCAAATCTAAGACATTTCAGGTTCCTACCTATCTCCTTTTCAACCTTAGCCAAATACCACTTAAAATATTGAAAAGCTTTAAATTTTTCTTTTAGAAACATCACATGCATCATCCTAGTATGATCATCAACAAATAAGATAAAGTATCTAGCACCACAATAACTTTGTACACCCATAGGTCCACAAAGGTCAGTATGAACCAAATCTAAAATGTTTTCAGAAGTAAAGGATTTTCTCTTGAAACTTGACTTTGTCATTTTTCCTAACTGGCATTCCTTGCACATCACATTCTCAGATTTCTTCAATCTAGGTAGACCTCTTACCTTTTTTTTCTTACTTATCTCTACTAGATTGTCAAAGTTAACATGACACAACCTTTTATGCCATAACCAAATATCATCAAGTTGTGCAACCAAACATGTTTCTTCAGATAGGTCAAGATAGAACCAATTACCTCTAGTCTGATGTCCACTTCCAATTAGTTCTCTAGTAGCATTAAATATTTTAGCTTGCTTGTGATGAAATTCCACTCAGTAACCACTTTTGTTAACTAAGCAACACTTAGAAAATTGTAATTAAGACCTTCAACCCAATATGCATTTTCACAAGATATCTTATCAGTTAGTTTAATCAAACCTTTTCCTCTAACAGGACATGGTGCATCATTACCAAATTTTACACTTTTACCTCTGTAAGTCTCAAACTTATTTTTTTCACCAGTCATGTGATGTGAACAACCACTGTCAATTATCCATTTATCATTCTTGATCACATAGGATATCAATGCAGTTTTCTCATCCCTACAGATTCATCTTTCATTGCCACATAAACTACCTCAATTTCAAAATCATCACTATCAGTGTCAGTCTCTTTTTTAGCAATGTAACAAGATTTCTTACCTTTTCCCTTGTAGTCTATGTTCCATTGGTAGCTTCTGTCATCTTTTCTATCTTTGTGTTTGATTTTCCTTTCATCATCTTTATCCTTCTTGTCAGGACATCTAATATGACCAACTTTATTACATGCAAAACATATAATAGGGAGTTTACCTTTATACTTTCCTTTTCCCCTTCTCAGTCTTCTAGCCATAAGAGCTTCTAGATCTTCTAGGTCTTCATTAGAAGTGTCACTGTCACTTTCACCATCACTTTCACTGATGCATCTTTCTTTTTCTTTCTTTGGCTTGTTCAAAACTAGCTGTGACTTAAAAGCAGATTTAACATTTCCAATGCTTCCAATAGTGAAATTATCATAATTAGAGAGTTCAAAAGCAGTCAGCTTACCAACCAAACTTTCCAAAGTAAGCACATTAGTAGAGTTACATCTAGATTCCTGAATAGCAGAGATCTTAATAGCATATATAGGATGCAGGGTTCTTAATACTTTCTCAATTATAGTTTCATCATCAATAGTCCCATTAGCTCCTCTAATAGCATTCACAACTTCCTTTATTCTACTACAATATTGTGCAATGTTTTCTCCTTCTTGCATTCTCATTTCATCAAACTTACCTCTAAGACTCTCGGCCTTTGCTTTCAGCACATTCAAGTCACCACCATAGATCCTTGCAAGAGTATCCCACATATCCTTTGCAGTTGTGCAGTCCTTAATGTCATCAAATTTTGGATAGCTTAGGGCAAATGCAATTTCTAGCATTGCTTGATTATGTTCTTGCTTAACTCTCATTTCTTCGGTAGTCAAAGGTGCAACAGGTGAGACATAGCTATTTTCAATGTAGTACTTTGTAGAATCACCAATACTGGCCAGATGCAGCTTCATCAAGCTTTGCCATGCAGGGAAATTTTGTTTGTTCAGCTTTGGTACCTCCTTCTTATACATCCTGATCATTTGCTTCAAGCCCCTTTAAACTTGATATCTGTCAACACTAATAATAAGCAACTTAGCTCTGATACCAATTGTTAATATGATTTAGAACAACAAAGAGGGGGGGGGGGGGGGGGGTGAATCAATTGTTCTCAGGTCCTGATGTATAAAATAATCTCTAAAACTTATCCTTAAATTAGATCCAAAACCAAAACAAACTCAGTCATCATTGATTTAATAATAGAAACATCTAACAATGCAGTCCACTACCTAGCTATAACTTAACTTGTAAAACATAGCAATGTTCAGATCTAAACATTCACACAAGTATAAACACTAGGTTTTATAGTGGAAACCCAATTTTGGAAAAACCACTTTGTAACATGCTACTATGTTTTTCACTCTTCTGAAGTGAGCTCGGTAAAAAGCTAACCCTGTCAAAGGTTACAATACACACTGTCAAATGTGACCTGGTTAAAGGATTTCAATCACCCTGTTAAAAGCGAGCCTAGTCATAGGACTTACATACACTCCATTAGAATGCAACTTTGTTCAAAGGATTTAACATATGACTGTTAAGTCAACCTCTGTTAAAAGGATTTTAACTGTTACAATGGTTAGTAAGTAGTAGTAGTATTATCTGAAAAATATACAACTCACTTTGCAAATATCAGATCTGATTCCATACACTAATGCTAGTTTACTGACTTTGAAACTTTTCCATTTCCATCTCTTATCTGCTCAAAACTTTCCTTCAAGCAATCACCACAGTTCTCCTTCAACTTTTTCTACTTATTCAGTCAGTAAAACTTTTCTCTTCTAGCATTTTCTGTTCATCATGTACATACATATCACAATGTTCAAGTTCCCTTATATTTTCCTCAATTAGGTTAACTCATCTTTTGCCGCTCAATTTCATTCGTAGATCTTAGGGTTAGGTCAGATTCATTGAATCTACCCACTTTATGTTCTTCGGCTCCTTTTCTAGAATCATCTCAAATCTTTTAATGATTTACAATAAAACATTTTACAAAGCATTTAATGCTTCCAAACAATCAATAAATAAAGTCAACATGTTTTACATAATCCAAGAATTTCAACAATGTCAGCTCCAAAATTAAATTCTCTTCAAATATAAAATTGCTGATGCTCAGTCAATAATGTGATTGTTCACTTCGTCTCCATGTAGAGTGCTTGGTCAATACTAAAACTGTCTCCTCAGATTGCACTGTCTTGCTCAAAAATTTACTGATGCTCTATCGACACTAGAATTTTGCTCGGCATATACTAACTCAGTCGACACTAACATCACTCGGCTTAAACATGATTTTTCATTTTTTGCTTGGTTAAGCCTACTAGTTTAGTCTTCAGTCTTACTAAGATAAACAATACATTATCTCATCATAGTGCAACATAGTCAAGTACACTTTGTAGTATCAAGATAACTCAACCTTTCCCTAGGTGCTATTGTTACCAACCTTGCTTAGCCCCTTAGCAACACTCAAATAGATATAGTACTTTCCTAAGTAGCAACAGTCTTACCAATTAAGGTTTGACATCAATGACAATACAACAATTGTTTCAATTCAGTTTCCAACACTTTCTTGATCATGAATGTCTCCTTGAGAGTGATCTCATGAAGTTTCCTGGTAATGGATGTGAAAATGAGAGAGGAAGGCTTCCTTTTAAAATAGTCTAGGACACAAAATTCTAGAGAGGCCGACATAGGAGAATTAAATTTTAATTAAGCCTTAACCCCTAGAAATGGACCTAAATTAAATATAATTTAAGAGTTTATCATTCTGAAATCTGAAACAGCCAACTCAGAAGCGGGAAAACAAATCTTTCCGAAATTCGACATCCAAAAATCATGGAATCTTGAAATTTGGACCTTGGGTCAGAGTCAAGGTCTACTGTGACCTAGATCAGATTTGAGGTTGACCTTGACCTAGAAGGTTAAGCTTGACCCTGAAGTCAAAGATCTCAGGATCTCAGTCTAGAATGCTAGAAAAGTGCAGAAAGAGGGTGGAAAAAGGGGCAGAGTGAGGAGAAAAGCCAGATTCAAGCCAGGGACCTACCCAAAGCATTTGACATGACCCCACACTACCTACTCAGAGGGCTAAACCAGTCTTAAATGGAAGTTCTTCCATTTTCTGAGGATACAATATGTGTATATATATATAGATATATATATATATATAGATATATATATAGATATATATATCTATATATATATATGTATATATCTAGAGAGAGATATAGATATATATATCTATGTATATCTATATATATATACATATATATATACATATATATATATATATATATATATATGTATATATATATAGATATATATATATATATATATATAGATATATATATAGATATATATATCTATATATATATATGTATATATCTAGAGAGAGATATAGATATATATATCTATATATATATACATATATATATATACATATATATATATATATATATATATATATATATATATATATATATATATATATATATATATGTATATGTATATGTATATGTGTGTGTGTATATATATATATATATATATATATATATATATATATGCTATATGTACTTTTTAGTGTATTATATTTACCATTTTTGAAAAAATAATAGAAAGATCATTTTATAATTGTTGTAGTACGTTCTACCTTTATCTCTCCCAGACAACTTTGACAACAATGTTAAGCAAGTTATATATGATCTTGGAAAATACATGAGGTAAGTAGCTATATTAGTTCAATTTGTTGTATAGATCTTATATTTTCTATTTTTTTTACTTGTTATATAATATATTGTATATTTTTGTTAAATCTCGTTAATATATTTGTGCCTTGAATCACTTGTAGATGGTTGTCATCTAAATAAATACATAAAGAAGATAAATTATTCAAAGAGAAAAATTTCTTGTCTAATGTGTGAAATGAAAAAGTGTCTACGTTCAACATTCTCAATACACAAGAACACTACCTCATACACCAAGTTGAGAAGATTGAATTGTGTGGACTTGTACACACAAGGTCAATGTGGATGGTTGAGAGGCACTTGAAATTCTTGATGACTTTGGTTAGACAAAGAGCACATCCTGAGGGTTCTATAGTGGAGGGATATATGGTATACCATACCATGGTGTACATTACTAAATATCTTCCTAATTTCATAGCAAAGATCTATGTATATTGCATTTGGGATCCCAAATCCATTAGCAAATTCAAAGGGGAGTACTTGACGAGGAAAGGTAGATTCAAGAAATTGAGAGGTAATTATAATATGTTCATGGAGATTAATTAGACTATATTTTTATTTACTTTTTATGTTAATTAATAATTGCATTTAATTAAGCATTACATCTAGACACATTAATTCATTCCATTGCATTTACCAAAATCCTTCCATTTTAGTCTCATAATAATTATGTCACATTATATGAATTTACAAAATATAAAGTGCATCCATATCATCCATCATAACATTATCATATACATCCATGTCCAAGGATAACTTTAAGAAACCCCCTTTTAGGAAAAAGTGTAAAATCTTGGTGAATTGTACATTATTTTAGGGGGGAATTTGTTTTAATGCAAGCAAATTTTTTTTCGAATCCATGATTTTTCATAGTTTTTATTGGCGATTTTTTCCCTGCTGAATGAGAATTTCATAAATTGTTGGCGAATAATTTTCTTTTGAAGTAAAAAATTATAATATATGAGGTGAATAATTTTATTTTCAAGTAAAAAATAATAATATATGAGGCGAATGATTTTCTTTTGAAGGGTAAAAAAAATATTTCTATTGGCGAATTTTATGTACCATTTGAAACTTTATTTATTTTATTGGCTAATTGTTCATTAATTATGGCAAAAAAATATATTTTTTTGGCGATTTTCAAAAGATGGGAAATATTTTGTTATAATACCTTAGACTAACATACCTAACATACATACATTATTTTTTAATGTTAAATATATTATTTGATATCGTCTGATGATCCAAGATCAATGGTTGAAGTTTAATTTCAGCCGCAATTTCTTGAAGGAAACAAAGTTGTGGAAGAAGTCACTGGAATTTTGACACGTATCAAATAAGGGTTACTTGTCTGCAGACTACAGTGTACACATGTTGGTATCGATATTCACGGTTCTATTACTATAGTGCAACTTGTAACCTCTTGAATTGGTAAACAATAAATGCTTTGTCAGTGACAAGCAACATTCTTTAACTTGTCATGCAGAGTAGACAGGTACCACTTCCAAATTTGTACAGACACTATAACTGATATTTGACATTTTTTGCATTTATGGGAAAGATTTACTGCCAGATATGAAAGATTAAGGAAAAAATTTTAATTTCTCACACGCATGCATTTAGGGGAAAGATTTACATGAAAGATTTAGAGGCATGTTAAGGACAATGGATTTAATACCATTAAAGATAGAATAATTTATTGCTAAGTAACAATCTAGAATTCAAGGGCTATTTATACACAATCTATCTTCATTATTCATCGATTCATCTTTGGCATTTGCTAAATAATTTGTTTGTTTAGGGTCTGTGGTCTGCAGTATGCAAATAATTTATTTTTAAGTTTTCTATAGTTTTATTGTTTTAGATGGACACTCCAATTAGGCTTATATGCACATCTGAGGAGGCCTAGAAGGCCTTTCTGGGTTCCTTTACTGATGAAGCCTTAGAATCTATTTGTAAGGAGGGTAGGCCTTTCATTATAGAGGCTGTGAAAATGGTGCTGGGTTGAGAGTTTCAAAACAATGAAGATAGGCACCGGGTCAACACAAACATTACATCCTATTTTTTGGCATCTCTTCTCGACCTCGAAGGAGAGAAGGTGAAGATGTTAATGCTGCTAAGGAGGGTTTTTAAAGAAGAGTATTTGGGGGACAATGTTAATGTTTTCATGTTCACAAAAATAGGGGTGGTGATCCTTTGGGCAAGTGAAATACCCAAGCTTCTCCTCCCAGGCCAGAATGTGGCCATGCAACCTTTTCTTTTGGGCCTCAATGCTGGGTAGTATAAGTGCCATAGGAAATGGGCCCTGATTGCTAGGGATTTCCTCCGAAAGTGGTTAACGAAGAGGACATTGAGGTGGGGCAATTTGGGTGGCTTGATGAATTCACGTAGATAATAATCTCTCATGAATTCTACTTAGATGGAGTCGAAGGCCAAAATCAGTAGAGGACTACTACTGGTTTTTTTGATAAAAATTTTATGGTGTTTTCTCTTTTATATAGTTTGTACCTTTTTGTAGTATTTACTATTGTACTAGAAGTAGATGTTGGACTACTAGTCTACTAGTGGTTTTTGTTTTATAAAAACATACCTCATTTTTTGGTTTTTTTTGTTTATAACAGGTTCCTCTTTGTTTTGGAAGTGGAACTAGACAATGTTTATGTAATTATAATTTTATGAAAAGAAAACAATGAAAATTTTGCTCATTTGAATCTGTACAAAAAATGGTTATTAGACTTCTCTGTCATTGTGATTGCAATATTTTAATTAGTTGCTTTATGATTTATCTGGGTATTAGATATGTATGATGTATCACAGTTGTACAATGTAGACAGTTATAGTTAATAAAAGAAATGTCTTATCAGTTATCATTGAGTACTGACATTAAGTTTGGGTAATGTTACCTGTCAAAATTCACACACTCGTACATTTAATATGAAAGATTTATAGAATTTTGAATGACAAATGAATTAAAAAGGTTAGATTTATAGAATTTTGAAAGACAAATGAATTAATAAGGTTAGAGAAAGAATTTATGGTATTCTAATTATAATGTATGAGAATTATATGTGAATCTGTGATTATAATTATCAACGTTAAAGTTATAATCTAAATCAATAAAAAATATCATTTTAACTTTAAGAATACTATATAATCAATTTGACAGAGAAATGAATTAATAAGGTTAGAGAAAGAATTTATTGTTTTCTAATTATAAGGTATGATAATTATAAGTAATTATAATTATCAATGTTAAAGTTATAATCAATAAAAAATATCATTTTAACATTAAGTATACTATTTAATCAATAAAAAATTTCACAAGCTTTAGCTCATTTCAATTTGTACAAAAAATGGTTCTTAGACTTCTCTGTCACTGTGATTGCAATATTTTAATTAGTTGCTTTATGATTTATCTGTGTATTAGATATGTATGATGTATCATAGTTGTACAATGTAGACAGTTATAGTTAATAAAAGAAATGTCTTATCAGTTATCATTGAGTACTGACATTAAGTTTGGGTAATGTTACCTATCAAAATTCACACACTCGTACATTTAATATGAAAGATTTATAGAATTTTGAAGGACAAATGAATTAATAAGGTTAGATTTATAAAATTTTGAAGGATAAATGAATTAATAAGGTTAGAGAAAGAATTTATGGTATTCTAATTATAATGTATGAGAATTATATGTGAATCTGTGATTATAATTATCAATGTTAAAGTTATAATCTAAATCAATAAAAAATATCATTTTAACTTTAAGAATACTATATAATCAATTTGACAGACAAATGAATTAATAAGGTTAGAGAAAGAATTTATTGTTTTCTAATTTTAAGGTATGATAATTATATGTGATTATAATTATCAATGTTAAAGTTCTAATCAATAAAAAATATCATTTTAACATTAAGTATACTATTTAATCAATAAAAAATATTACTTTAACTAATGTTTGGGAGACTTAGCGAGTCAGCGATCACATAAATCTCATTATCTCTAAACACTAACCTTAGTCCTTAACTCTGACCTCTAAAATTTATTAAAATTTAATATTATTAAAAAAATAGTGCATTTTGAATTTGATTGGCTAAAATTGTTACTACTCAATTAGATAACTTTAAATGTTATTAACTTATTGTATGCACCCTAAAATGGTCGCCTAGACTTTGGGCCCCATTTATTTGATTTATCAATCCTGAATCATTTTTATCAATAATCAATATTTTCAACAATATCAATTTCTTAATCAAATCCTAATTTCGATCATATATTGGATTTTTATCCTTGGGCTAACCATTTATCCTAAGTTTTTATTTACCTAAAAGGAATATTTCCTCCCCTTTTAATAAATAAAAAGCCCCCACTTTTCCTCTTATCCTAAGTTGCATAAATAAAGCATTATTCATATTTTATAAAAAGGGAAAAAGCACTTTTTGTCTCACATGAGGCTCAAAAGTCAACACTTCACTCTCATTGGAAGATGTTTGTGCACATGGATTGCTCCCCTTTCAAGCTCCACCGCTGATTAAGACTTTTTGCCTCTTAATCTCCATGGTCCATTTCACCTCATTTCTTATAAAAGGAGAGCTCTCTCCTCCATTTGCATATCCATATTTTATGCTATTGTTATGCTGCAGGTTTTGGAGCTCTCTTTGAAGACACTCAAGCTTTGAAGCCTTGACATTTTTAGTTGCATTTCATAATAGTTTTGCTTTCATAGTCACATTCATGGCATCATAGATTAGATTTCCTTTTATGCAATAGAATAGATCTCACATAGCTTAATTAGGGGCTTGGAATCTATTGTACTTCTTTTCATAGCTTAGTTTGCACTTCATTTGATAGATTAGTCTTGCACATTCATACTAGTTGCATTTGCATTTCATTTCCATTTAGATTCTTGGAGATATTGGCATTGTTGCCCTTGTCTTCACTTGAATCTCTCATTGTATGGTTGACTAGCAAGGTCACTTTCTTGTAGCTCTAGCTGAGAGCAAAACTCATAGTCCCTTGCAACTCCATGCATAGAGAGCTATGAGCCACTTTGTGAGGCCTCACTCTTGAGTAACCTTGCATGTAATGGTTCATAGAAGTGCATATTTCAGTGTGTACATTTCTGGCGCCCACCGTGGGGTGCCAGAAATGTACACACTGAAATATGCACTTCTATGAACCATTACATGCAAGGTTGCTCAAGAATGAGGCCTCACAAAGCGGCTCATAGCTCTCTATGCATGGAGTTGCAAGGGACTATGAGTTTTGCTCTCAGCTAGAGCTACAAGAAAGTGACCTTGCTAGTCAACCATACAATGAGAGATTCAAGTGAAGACAAGGGCAACAATGCCAATATCTCCAAGAATCTAAATGGAAATGAAATGCAAATGCAACTAGTATGAATGTGCAAGACTAATCTATCAAATGAAGTGCAAACTAAGCTATGAAAAGAAGTACAATAGATTCCAAGCCCCTAATTAAGCTATGTGAGATCTATTCTATTGCATAAAAGGAAATCTAATCTATGATGCCATGAATGTGACTATGAAAGCAAAACTATTATGAAATGCAACTAAAAATGTCAAGGCTTCAAAGCTTGAGTGTCTTCAAAGAGAGCTCCAAAACCTGCAGCATAACAATAGCATAAAATATGGATATGCAAATGGAGGAGAGAGCTCTCCTTTTATAAGAAATGAGGTGAAATGGACCATGGAGATTAAGAGGCAAAAAGTCTTAATCAGCGGTGGAGCTTGAAAAGGGAGCAATCCATGTGCACAAACATCTTCCAATGAGAGTGAAGTGTTGACTTTTGAGCCTCATGTGAGACAAAAAGTGCTTTTTCCCTTTTTATAAAATATGAATAATGCTTTATTTATGCAACTTAGGATAAGAGGAAAAGTGGGGGCTTTTTATTTATTAAAAGGGGAGGAAATATTCCTTTTAGGTAAATAAAAACTTAGGATAAATGGTTAGCCCAAGGATAAAAATCCAATATATGATCGAAATTAGGATTTGATTAAGAAATTGATATTGTTGAAAATATTGATTATTGATAAAAATGATTCAGGATTGATAAATCAAATAAATGGGCCCAAAGTCTAGGCGACCATTTTAGGGTGCATACACTTATTATCCATTATTAATTAATATTTATAAAGAAAAAAATAACATTATAACATTTAACAATGTCCATTGCAAATAACTACCATTGGATGAGCACAGATCGACGATGTATGATGGACTTCAGGATGAAAGGGAAAAGCAACCCCATCTTTTGAAACCTATTCCAGAATCATGACACGTGTAAGCCATCAGGTGAGTGGTGACTAGGTGAGTTAATGGGACCCACGGGGGCTCGGGGCCACTAGTACCATAGGCACACAACACCATTATGACCATTGGATTATTGTAAATCAACGACCGAAGTTGTATTTCAGGATGAAAGGGAAAAAGCAACCCCATCTTTTGAAACCTGTTCCAGAATCATGACACATGTCACTAAACACGTAAGACATTCCACTCGCAGTCTCACATGATCCTACCAACAATGCCATTTGATGATGACATGACACGTCTGACTTGTAGTCATGAGGTGAGTCAACCATCAGGTGAGTGGTGACTAGGTGAGTTAATGGGACTCATGGCCATGGGGGCTCGGGGCCACCAATACCACAGGCAAACAATGCCATTATGACCATTGGATTATTGTAGATCAATCACCGAAGTTGTATTTCAGGATGAAAGGGAAAAGCAATGCCATCTTTTCAAACCCGTTCTAGAATCATGACACGTGACACTAAACATGTAAGACATTCCACTCGCAGTCTCGCATGGTCCTACCAACAATGCCATTTTATGATGACGTGACATGTTTGACTCGTAGTCGTAAGGTGAGTCAACCGTCAGATGAGTGGTGACGATTCTAGATTGTACAATTTTGGCACTTTCAGTTTCACTTTCTAGTAGTCTAGGGATTTAGAAAGGGTTTATAGATTCTAAATTTCTATGTTGAGGAAGCAAGTGCAACAAAGTCTCTCAACTGAAGCTCTGTAACCTATTCCCAGTCAAAGTATGCAAAAATTGAAACTAAGGGTAACGGGTAACTACTAAAATCCTGAACACATAGGTCCTGCATTTTAAATTTTTCAAATCTCTTGATTTACAACTTTACTATTTATATTATAGAAAAAAATTATCCTATTACTTGTTAGGGTTTAATTTTGATTCTTGAATCACCCCTGTAAATTGTAGGCTTGTAGGCTGTAGATGTGTATAAATATTTGAATTTTCCTATGAGTAAATAGTGATACCCATTTAGGTTACCACTTACCAACTTACCACGATGGACAAAACAATTATCAAGAATAAGACTATGAGTAAAAAGACAAGTTAGATAATAGAATTCCACAATCTACTTAAAACACCAGGTTTCATAGATTTATTCCATGATGTTTATGATCCTATTATTCATGGAAATAAGGGAATAATGGAAATTAGATTTTCAATTGAAAACAAGTGGAACGATCCAAATAAGGGTTCAAAATTTTCTTCATTTAACCCAAAGGTAAATGCAATGGCAAATAAAATTGCATCATGGATTGTTGGGTCGGAAAGCATGGCATTACCTCAAGTATTCCCTTGCCCATAAATTGTCATGGTCTGCACCGAAAATTATGATGAAAATAAAAAAGCAATTGTGAATAAAAATACTCAGGAGGAAATTTTGTCCATAACCGAGAGTGAATTTGCTAGTCTATTGAACCTAGGGTTTGAAAGCAAAACTCAAACGTGCAAATTGACCTGAGAAAGTTGGTAGAGGATTATGAAAAAATAGATGCAACACAAAGAGATTCTTATATTAGAGGAATAACAAACAGTTCAAGCCTGAGTCTAGATCATAGGCCTCCTTATGATTATGAAATTTTTGTGCCATGGGTTCAGGATAGTATTTCCTTGCTAGCATTTTGTTTGGGATTGGATAGTAATAAAGAAGTGGGTGCCAGCATTCTTGAAATGCTTTTTCATATTCATTTTGAAAAAGAACCAGTAAAATATTGTTTTATTGAGCACATTGTTCGTTTCATGCAAGAACAATTACTAATGATTAAAATAGGTTCACAGAAGACATTTAGATTCACAACCTACTTGTGCTATCTTCTCTTAGCAAAGCATCATGCAATATTTTAGACAAACAAGCTTTGTAGTCAGGGCCAAAATCCAATATATGAGTTGACACATCAGATAAGGATGATTGATAATAGAAGGAACTACAACAATTTTGTAGACTTCTTTTTGGCACCAATACATGATAAAATTATAGGCACTCCAATGCCTAGATTGCCTACTACTTGTAGAGATTTAATTCAACTTGGAAGTAAAATACAATTGGCTGATTGGTACTTCATGGAAGAGTACATGGTGTTAAGGTTTTACGGTTCAATAGTAGAACCCTAAAAACTTCCAATACATGTCACAAAGAGGGTATTTGCATTGGAATATGTATGGCATATGGAGAGCACAAATGTACTCTTTAGTGGTCAGCAAAAGAAAATGATATTTCCTTCCTTGCCTTTCTCATTTGGAGGGTTCACATTTGAGAGAAGAGGATTCAAAGTGGCAGAAGCCTTTTTTACAATTTTTTGCTTTGATGTTGATAGTCACTGGCAGTATGATCCACTCAACATAATTGGAACAAAGCTTAGAGAGAATGGGAACTCCGTAAGCAAATGTCAACATGAAAGTATGCCATTGATTAAAAAATTTAAAAACATGGAATCCTAGGAGGAGGTCAAAAAAGAGATGGAGAAATATGCTGCTAAAAATAATATGTCAATACAGGAATTTTCATCACAAATTATGGCATTGCACAAACAAAAAGGAAAAGAGTAGGCCATGAGTATGACATCATCCAATTTCTACCAGAAAGTTGCTCAACCATCTACAAATTCTATTCCAAAAAAGCTAATGAATGAATGTATTTATGATAATTGGACTCGAACCAAAATTTCTAATTTTGGGAAATGAGGAAGAATCTCGGTGAGCCAAAGACTTTTATAGATCTTTATGACATGGAAGAGGATACAAAGTTTAACAAATTGTGGAATAAGGAGCATCCAGCTGAAGCATATCCAGATGACGATGATGATGACTAGGATTATGTGAATCCCACATCCAGTATAGTATATTCAATTAGTAGAGGAGTTGATGCATCCAAAAAAGATCAATATACCAAAGGGGAAGATATTATAGAAAAATGGGCTACTAAGGTTTTGGTGTTTTGGGTCCTAGTGGACAAGGGGTTTGGTCTTTACCTGACCCGGCAGCTCCACCAAAACATGGTGAGAAACCAGGCCTTGGGCTTGGAGTTCAATCATCAAAATCATCAACTCAATCAATTCCATTTCTTGAATCAATTGCCACTCCCATAGCTGTGGATATCATGGGTACAACTACAACTAGTGGTTTGAAAAGGACATTACAGACAAACATGAAAACAATTGTTCCTAGAGATCACGGTAGTGTAAAGAAGAAAAAGATTTTGACAAGTATTGGTACAACAATGCCAATGGTGACTGGGAATCCAACAATTTCCCAACCTTCACGACAAAACCCTCATGTTCAGAACAGTCCAAAAACTCCACTTGTAATGGGTCAAGGTGTTGCTAATCCTCATGGTGTAATTAGCAACACCACAGGAAACATAGGTGAAAGATCCTACATCATTGCAAGTTCTATTTCACCATTCAAACATTCAATTGTGTCAAAAAACCATGATTTTGTAACTAACTATGAACAATAGAAAAAAGGAATAGACAACATAGTAAGACAATGAAGATGGAAGCAGTTGCTGCTACTCATGAGGCAGAACCTGCAACAAACAGGCTATTTCCCACATATGACCCAAATAAAGATATGATGGAATTCATGGTTGTTATGCCCCCAGCTAGAGATAACAATCTACTAGAGAGTTAGTTAGATCCATCTCAATTTCAAGTTAGCACCCTCCAAATGGATTTATCCAAAATTAAAAAAGTGGACAAGATAAATGTGTCAAAAATGACCAACCAAGTGGTCTACAGTTCACTGATGAAGTTGGAGAGAGAGAAAGGAAAGCTTCAGGGCACAATAGATAAGTTAAAGGTAGACCTAGCAATTGAAAAGGCAACTGAGAAAGCAGCAGAAAATAGGTGCAAAGAATTAGAGAGAAGGATAAAAAATTCATCCTCTAAAGAAGCAATTGGAGTTGGACAGCAAGAACATATTGATGCAGAACTAAAATCTCTGAGGGAAAAATTGGAACAGAGTGAACAAAAACTTGAGAATGAAAAAGCCTCTTCATTAAGTTTTTACAAAAACTTGGAGAGTGCAGGAAAGGCAACCAATAACATAAAGAAAGAATTGGAGAATGAGAGGGTAAAATCAAAATAGTGGGAAGAGAAAGCAAAAGAGTGGGAAGAGAAAGCAGAGAAAATAAGAAAAGATAGTCAAAAAAGTTCTTAGAAATGAGAGAAGACCTAAAGAAGGAAAATAATACAATTAAAAATTATGAAAACAACTTGAATGACCATGTAAATAATACAGTCAAGAAAATAAAAAAATTCTTCTGGGGCCAAATAAAGATGTCTTCTGATAGGTTTTGTGATTGGTTTGAACTGAATGAAACTCTTACATATGTTTTTGGGAAGTTGAGAGAGCACATTGAGAAGAACAAAAGTTTTTGTCAGAGATAGAAAACTAAAAAGAAGATTATGCAAGAAATCAATAGAAGTAGTGACAGACATTTGGTAAGCAAGGGAATTCAGGACCCCATTGCTATAATAATAAAGCTGAACTCTGTCTTTCAAAAATGTTAGAAACTAATAGAAGCAGAAGAAAATGTTTCCTTATTCGGGCCAAAGCTCGCCAAGATGAGTAGTAAAACAAGAAAATTGATATCTCTTGGTTTTTTGAGTCCTAGTCTTGATTACTCATCAATGAGTTTCATTGGAAGAGAAGCTTACAAAAAAATGTTGGAGGACATAGTGACATCTGATTTAGGCAACCTTCCTCAGGACAGAACTTATAAAGGCTTTGCAAAGTGAATCAAAACATTCACAAATTTGAATGCAGTAATGGAAGGAACATTGCTTTCAACGCACTCTTCCAAGTATGGATGGCTGATGAGGTTGCAAGTCATGTACTCTAACATGAAATTTTTTTCCCTTCCAACTGACGAAGAATGGAGCATACTAAAGAAACTGATAGAATCATCTTGATCTCATCAATCATAGTATGTGAAAGTACTTTCAGTTTCAATCATCTCTATATCTTTAGTATATATCTTTGATATTATCCTAAATACTAGAGTCTAGAATTGAGTTTAAAGTAACAAGTTTGAACTTTGTTTCTTGAACAGGATGAATGCTACAGTCTTGCAGATTCTATTGCCAATGCTAATTTACTAAACTGACCTTTCAAATGCATAAATGTACAACTAAAGTTGTAGAGATGTTGTAGATTTGTAGTTGTCTTACTGATTTAGATTTTGAGAATTCTCACTTCACATTAGGCAAATTGACCTGAAGTTGTTGTTGCTCCCTTGTTTTTATAAAAGTGAATTTAGGGTCATTGGCTTAGGGTAATGAAATTGAAATTGGGCAATGTGCCAAATTGCCAATGGGTATTGAGTCATTGAGTATTGTAAACAGAATTACTAAGTTGTGTTCTTACTAGTATTAATGAATGAATTGTTACATTGTATCATATTTGTAATTAAATTAATGAGAATCAATATTTCTAACTCTAAGAATTCTAACATATGAATTGTTATGTTGTCAAAACAAATAATGAAAAATCTACAAGAATTGTACCATATGAGCTGAATAATGCAAATGAAAACTATTATTAATTGTGGAATTGAATCTTGATGACATTATCAACCACATTCATGTTTTTGACATTGGAATATGCTATTATGCATGATTGATGATGAGATACATAAACTGACAGTAGACTTCAGGAAAAAGATTAATAAATACTTAGGAGGCTAGGAACTGCTACTTCTACAATGGTTCAACTTCAAGCTGCCACATCATATGATCATTGAGATCATCAAATTTTGTGCCATCAACTTCATAGATTCCTTGGTTCTTCGATATGTTTTCTTCACTCTACATACCACCTCTTAACTGATGTTCACCGCTGGCAGTACCAGTACCCGTAGTACATGAGTCAATGACATCATTGTCTTGGGCATTCCCACTCCTAGTCCCACTTTGGTTTGAAATGTTGCCCATCCCTCTTCTCTGACATTTCTTCCTCCACAATTTCAGTGCCCTTTCGTAAGGAAAAGTATTGACTTCATACCTAGATGTATAGACCCTCAAGCAATTTTCTAGATTCTTGTCTAGTTTGTTTCTTAGCTTTGACTTTAGGAATGCCAAAGCACTAAAAAATCTCTCATCCTCCAACAACCCCAATATCATGATCAGACATAAATCTGAAAGCTTGAAATAGTTTGATATTGAATCAGTCAACAATTCACTCTCAGCTAGATTTTTCCAAAGCCTTGATATTGATCCATCTTCACGAGGGTTCTGCATAATATTATATTGTTCCCTCATTGTTATTGAAAAATGACCTGATTTCTCGCTCAAATGATTTCCATCTAAAATTCCATTTAGAGTTACTCCATTTAACTCTTTGGTTTTGCAGAAATGATCTATCAAAGTTAGTAGCCTAGTTTTAAAATCTTTTAGATTGTTCATATTCCAATATCGAGGAAACACAATAGCCATGCATTCAAGTAGTTTGACTAGAGGGAATCTTACTCTAATCTGTGAGGAAAGATCATAGGCAATGTGCTTCATAGAAGCTGTTACAAGCTCAATGATCTTGGTAAAGTCTTCCCTTTTAATACTTGATACTCACTGAGTCCTAGTGTTCTTTCTTGGTTCCTCGAACTCGATCCTGGCAAAGTAGTGCATTGGTATCTCAACTCTATGAACTTCTGCACATAACTCCCTATTTGAACCTATTTTAAAAAATTTATTAGGATTGTCCAAATCTATGACTTTTAGCCAGCTAGCAAATTTTACATCATCTTCACATAATTGATAGAGACTATCGAGCGCCATGCATGTCAATTTACGTAGCGAAGCATATTTTGCAATATACATAGCTCTTTGCTGGGCCTTTTTCATTAAATTTATCATTTCCTCAAGCATGGGGAGAATACTTGCTAATGTTAACAGTGTCTTTATATTAGTTAACATTGCCAGTAGTGCAAAAAATTTTGGTTGCTTGGCTTCGCCACGACTTGAGTTCATTAGACCAAGCAACGATTGATATTCTGAAAAAACTCAATGTGCTAGTCCATCCAAAGAGATCCATCTAGAATCATGATCCTTAAGAAGCTTGTTCCCATCGGTTAGTCCTTCGAAAAAGTGTTGAAATTCCCTAAATCATTTCAGACTTCGATAGAATTATTGGTAGAGCTCTTTGATTAAAGCTTCAATTTTTTGTACTGGAGCATGCTTGCTGACAACTCCAAAAGCTAGATTCATTCTGTGGGCCATGCAGTTAATGAGAGTAACATAGGGTGCACAAGAAGATTGTATCTTTGTACAAAGACTGCCCCTATGGCCTTGCATTACTGAAGCTCCATCTGCTCCAACACACACCATCTTTTTGGCAATGGTCATGTCATTTATACCTCCATATTCAATTAGAGAACTCTTTACTAGTTTAAATAATTTTTTCGCTCTTGCATTATCCCTCATTTTAGCAATAGTTTGTAGATGAGGTTGGCGAACAAAATTCTGTACAGTATAAACATGCATGCATACCCAGGAAGTATTTTCTACTGTTGTAACCTCATTTAAAGACAATGCAATAAAATTTGACTCTTTAATTTTTCCCTTCAGATCCTCTTTTTCAACCTCGGTAAGACAACTTGCCCATTTCCATCCACTATTTACTGACCAGTGACTGTTAGGATAGTTACGAACTTTCAGAAAGTGTAATAAAGCACTCAATGATGGGTAGTCTATCATAGGATGCCCTCTACTCAAAATGTTAAACACAACACTTAACTGAACAACTTTTCCCATTAGTTCTACTTCCAATACTTTTCCAAAACAAGCTTCAATAGAGCCTTTAACTTCACCAGGCTTCATCTTTATATTATGCTAAAATTCATATAATTCTGCATTCCTAACATGCTGAGATTCCTCCTTTGTTTTCCATCTTATCACTGATTTTTGAACTCCATCTATGGTTTTCTTTTCGTAAACTTTACCCATATGCTTCTCTATGGTGTCAATTTTTAGCTGCAACCTCTTTTCCTTCTTATTTATCTCACTGCAAATCTTACATCTGCATTCTACCAGAGGCTCCCCTTTAATTGGATTATCCACTGGTTTAATGAATGGATACTTTGACATCCATTCTATTTGAAAATTCCTCGACAGATCCCACATTCTATCATTCTTTGATTTGTATTTTCTTTTCTTCCCTACACCATCATCTTCTCTAACATTCTCAGTCTCATCCAAGTTGATTATATCATTATGGCTACTCTGGGTATTTAACTAAAAATTTTCTTCAAGTTCATCATGATCTGAGATATCAGGTTCGCTGACTTCTTCAATATGTCGCATAGGTTCAGCCTCAGGTTGTGAATATTGAAAATCTTCTTGTGATGAAGTAGCTTCCCAATTTTGGCTAGAAATATTTCCAACACCATGACCAAAGTACGATGATAAGGTTTTGCATTTTGTTGGCCTCTCTTGGCTTTCCCCATATGCAGGAGCCTTACCCTTATTCTTGTTTGACATCTTGATTCTTCAACGAAATAAAGGCTACCAGCCTACCAATGAAAAAAAAATGTAAAAAAAATATTTACTTGTTGAAGAAGTGACAAATGACAATAGAACTATAATATACAATGTTTACATAGTCATAGAATAATAATCACTTACCTTTGTCTCAAATTCAATCACAGTCATGACTCGCCAAAGCAGTCAAGACTCAATAGTCTAAACTTCACTATTGATCAAATTGAACCGATCCAAATTGTGTACAATAACATTGATGTATGAATGTATTTATACTAATCTTTATTGGTGAATTGGGTGGGAGGTATTAGGTCGGTGTCCACATATTTGGCAAAGCCTGTGTAATTATAACACATCTTGTGTTATGTAGTACCTGCCCATAGGTTGCTTTTAGTTTTTTTTATGTTTCAGTTGTATGACCTAATTCTTTAGGTCACTTTTCTTGTGATCGGTTATTGTTTCATTAATGATGATTATGGATTATTATATGTTTATCATGTGTATGCATAGATTGGATGATGATTTTTCATGATGATAGATTATATGTTTTATATTGATTACAATGTACTTACCCCATACTTTCATGTGTATGGTGATTATGTGTCTATATCTATTTGACGTGTTTGTGTGGTAGAAGACAGAGGCGTAGTTACTTGCATAGTCGAGATCCACACATCTAACCGTACCCTATCATTGTTTGCTATATATTGTATGTACATGCTTCATCTTTTAATGACAGGTTTGCAGGTACAGGACATCATCTTCCCTAAATTGGTAGGAGTGAGCATGCCCATAAACATTTGTCTCAATGGTAAAGAGGGGAGATAATACACAGACCCAAAACCCTAACCTAAGCCTAATTGTCCTAGGATTGGACAAGTGTCAGTCTGATTACCCTACCCGAATTCACCTGGTTGGCATGAATTTGTGGATCCTGTTCTTGAGTGTGTGAATGGTTTCAGTTTGCTTGATTTTATTGTGCCTTATTCATGATTATTTAGGTGATTTTATATGGTTATCAATGTTAGGATTATAGTTGAATTTAATGATTTAATTATGTTCCTATGTTTAATTTGGGAAATTATCTAAAGTCAATTATTTGATTAATTGGAATTAATTGAATTATTGAAATGAAATTAGGATTATTTGTGTTGAGTGTAATATTAAATAATTGAATATTTAAATGCATGTTCTAGGATGTATTAAATATTTAATTTATTTAATTTGGGTTTTAATTATTAACATGTGCTTAATTGGATAATGATTTGAATTATGCTTACATATTTTATGAAATGATTAAATAATTAATTGCATGAATTTATGATGCATTAAGTATTTAATTTATTTAAATAATGATTTTAAATTATAACATGTGCAAATTGGAAAAAGGAGTTTGTTTTCAAAAAGATAACTAGTTTTCAAAAGTCAAGTTGAGTTGTGCATTTAAAAGATATTTTAATTAATTAATTATATTTATTTTCAATTTTGGAATTAGAGTTGGATCAGGAGTTGTCTTATGAGTCATTTTTGATTTGGAGTTGAATTGTGAGTTAGCTTTTGAGTTGTCTTTTGGGATTGCATGAATTTGGGAATTGAATTCCTATTAGGAGATTATTGCATTCATTTTTGGGGAGACAGGTTTTGGAGAAGATTTTTTGGGAGAGCTTGTGTGCTTGGTATTTTAGAGATTTTTGGATTGTTGTGGCTGCATGTTGATTTGAGTTTCTTTGTGCATCTGGATCGGACACCTGTTTGCAACATAGCTTTCAGATCTGCAGGTTGTGTTTGATTTTGGAGAGAGTTCTATTCTCAGATCTACAGGGGTTTCCATTTTTATTCCGTTTCTGGCATTGGATTTGAGGTAGGCATTGGATTTACCTGTTAGATCTATTTTTACAATTATTGTCTTTCTGTATTTATTAAAATTTCTATGTATTTCATTAGGTGGATCTATGTATTCCTTAGATTTGGGTATTTTAGAAAAATCAGGGATAGCTGATTTTTATATTTTATCAAATCTTAGTATTGTGTCATTATGCTAGCAAAATTTTATCAAAAGTTTGTCTATAGTTTCCTTGTAAAATGAAAAGTTAAACATATACTATAGTTGAACTATATAGTGGAGAGAAAATATATCTCATTGAAAGAAAAATTAATTTGGATGGAAAATAGTAATTCTGGTGCAAAATTATTAGTCTCTGTTTTTTTTTATAAAAAAAATACAGTCAAATAATGGCCTGGTAAAGACAAAAAAATATGTTTAAATTTAAAATTATAACATTAGGAATTTTCATGTTGGATTATAAGACAAAAAAAATGCTCATGTGAAGTGTATGTAAAAGGAAATGATGTGTTACCTTTTCTGGCAAAAGTACAGGTCTCTGTTACATTTCCATTTTTGGAAATGGAGCTTAAAAAAAATAGATGTTAAATAATAAATGAAAAAGAAATAGCAATGCATTTAAATGAAATAATTTATAAAATATGCATTGGAGTTGTTTTGTTTTAATAAATAAAATTTTAAAAAAATAATAAATAAAAATATAAAATTTAGTTTAAAGAGGAAGGGAGGCGGGGCCCATTCCCCACTCCTCCCCCCTCTCGGCAGTACAAAGGCTGCTTATGAAAGTCTAAGTACTGTTGTGACAGCCTAAGTTGCCACGACAGTACCTAGGCTGCCGCAGCGGCCTAGGCTGCCATGAACCTTGGCAGTGGGGCGCATGAAATTACTTTGCTTTTTGTTTAATTTTTGTTTAAAAATTTTATTTCGTGGTTTTTTATTTTAGGTTATAATATGTGGTTTTTAATATGTATAATTTTTAATTTAGTTTATTAAGTTTTTAAACTATGATTATTGTATATATTTATATGTTAATTAATATAAATTTTGTTTATTAGATGTTAATTGATATAGTTTATATATATATATATATATATATATATATATATATATATATATATATATATATATATATATAGTTAATTAGTTTTATTTAAATTAACTTATGCTATTAATTTAAGTTTAGAGAATGATTATTTATTTATTTAGCCTAACTAAATTCGTTTAGTTAGTTTAACTAAATTATAAATTTAGTTTTAATAGAGTATGAACATAAGATTTGTTTTAATATATCGTATTAGGTTGTTTATAATTTAAAATAAATCTATAAGCATAGAGTAAGATTTTATTTTAAATACTTCATGTTATGTTTATTATTATTATTTGGTTTAGTGGTTGACTTTTCTCACTTTGGTATATACACACATATTATTTTATGTATCAAATGTGTTTATATGTAATTGTGGTCTGATGATAGATATAAAATTTAATTAGACTCAACATGTGATTGATTAAAACGCAATATGAGCACATATGTATATGTTAATTGAGATTTAGATTGTATGCACTAAGGAATGTGCTAGTGGTGTCAATATTGGAAAAAGTATTATGGGAAGTGTTATATTTATACTGAAATTGGGTCTTAGTTTTTGTTGTGTTCTTGGAACAACTATGGGGTATATTTTTATGTTTGTTGCATTGTTTTAGTGTTCATGATATGTTTCTCTTAACATCTTTATGTGTATCAATCTTTGGGTTCAACTATACTCAGAATAGTATTTAAATGCTTATAGGTCATTTTTAGTTCTTAAGATGTGAATGTTGTCTTCTCGTTCCTGAACTGTATTGTTGTGCTTATTGAGTTATCGGGTATTGGATGACTTAGGGGAAATAGAGGCAGGGATCTTTGTCAGTTGGTTTTGTTTTTAGCAACATGTTTGATGTGTGTGCTTATTTTGATTATCATCTATGTTTCGATCTTATGGGCTCTTGTTGGTTATAATCTATTTTTGGTATCTATGTAATCACTTCAGTTTCTATGTGTGAAATTGCTTCTAGGATTACTTGGTTGTATACCTATTTTGATGTTTATGAGATTATTGAGCCTAGGGGAGATTGAATAGGTGCATCTTAGGGGAGTGGCTTACATTAGGGGCCAGGACCCGAAGTGCTCAGCACCTAGGTAACCTATTGTAGGTTATGTAATTAAGTGATAACATAGTAATTAAAACTTTATAGATCATTTAAAAAGATAATTTAGAGTATGGTTATGATTAGAATTTCTCATATCTATGAGAGAGAATTCTAATCCCACATGGATTGTATTGAGGGTCTGGGGCCTAGAGTGGTCAGTTCCAAGGTAACTCAATGCTTGAGGGTCCGGGGTCCAGAGTGACTAGTCCAGGGTAACTCAAGTAGATAGACATGTGATGCCACTCCCATAGCATGTAGCCTAGATCATCTCTTGAGTTTCTATTTATGCCTCTGGATTAGTGTGTCCCACCTTTCACTTTATTTTGTAAACCTTGAGTAGACAGCTTTCAAGATTCCTTTCTCAGTGGTTTTATCCTTGTTTCATTTTGGTCATTTGATTGGGGTTTGTGGTTATCTCCTTAGCACGGTGGGGTAGATCTTTGTGGTTCTACATGGATGAGTGGTAGTGATTCTTTACCATTTGAGATTCAATGTCTTGGTGCCCGTGTTGTTGATACTTTTGTAGTTGGATGCCTTTATGGTTCTTCATTGATTCTTCATTATTGGTTTCTTATCATACCTTCATTTATGTAGTCCTATATTAGAGTATCACATGTGATACCTACTATGGACATTGTACTTATATGTTAGATTTATTATTACATACCCTGCGACATGTGCAGTGGATGTCAGTTTATTAGTTATCATGGATGTCCATGAGGATTGTATATATTGTTGTAAGTTGTATTTGAATCATTTATGATATGGAATCTTTTGTTATCTTTCTTTAGTTGTAATTTGTTCTTAAGTAATTCTACGTCAAGGGACCCTCGAGATTTGTAATTTGTGTTGGATGTTGTTTGAATGTGAGTAAATGGTAACTGCTTCCACACTATTGTGTATCTTGTATGTTAACTTTAGAAAAAAAAAATATTCACCAAACTTAGTAGCATGTTCTAGGTTAAATTCTCTTGGGTTCCCTAGCGGGGTGTTACATGTTATATCCTAGGTGATTATGGGTCATCTAATACCATGGTAATATTAATCAAGTTGGCAAAAATCAATCAGTTTGAGACACACATCCGTAAAATGGCTGACAAAGTTGGGTCCACCTAAAAATATATATAACTATTGGCGAATATAGGCCGTCCATTTGGGGCCGCTTTGAAACTATAGGTGAATGTTAAAAAAATATTGTGCCCAAAAATTATATGCCATTGGCGATGATCCCGACCATTGGACCCAATTTTCATAAACCAATTAGCTATCATCCCAGGCATTGGACCCAATTTTCATAAATGTGGGGCGATATGATCATTCCCATGTGGCTAATATATTTGCCAAATCGGGGGTTGATGACAAGCGACATTCACCAATTGGTGAATAATCACCACTAAAGTTTTTGATGTCCATGTCTTATGTGTACACAGCTAAAATGTCACTTATCATATCACCGTGTGCACCATAAACATAAACATCTTCTCATTCAAGATGTTTAGAAACAAAAAATAAATTAACAATAAACTTAACTATAAAAACTTTGAAAATAATATTAATCCTCCAACATCACAATAACATCTTTATGATTATTGTATGCCTATTATGCATAAGTATTAGCATCATGCATTGTATTCCTGACATCATACTCCATAGTAATCATATGTTCCATGTGATGACATACACCATCCAACAACAACCCCTCTACCCTAGAAATATCTAGTGCATCCCTCAATATCTTGTTGCATTTTGTAAACCAAATCTCATGATCTTTCAAATTCCTATCCTTGTTGACTAATGAAGGTAGACCTTTCTTTAGGGAATCCGCAAACTCTATACTCTGAATATTTTTTATGGTTCTTTATGATTTTCTTCATATCAACAATAGACTTTGTATCTAATCCTCTGAGACTCATTTGATTTAATTTTCCATCTAACATGTTTTTTTATCTTATTGTGCTCCAAGAGGTTTTCTAGGTTTTTCTTATATACATCCTAGAAGTCATCAAGAAACACTTTCAAATTTGATAACCTTTTATGAAACAAAGTAGAAACTGTGTCAAATTTGACATCCTTCATACTATCTTGTAACTAATGATACTCTCTTTGCAACTCCACTAATTTCAGTGTTCTCTATTGAGGTAATTCTCAATCCTATATTATATGTGGAAGTATCCTTTGACAATTCATTTTAATATTTTACCTTATAATAATTCCTCTCTTTGAGTAATAGTACACTTTTTACTTTGTTGAACTTTTCCATATTGATGCTCATGTATGCAGAAACAATGGGTTATATCTCCCTAACTTTTAACTTCATCATGTTCTCATAATCCTTATCAACATCAATTATCTTAGGCCTCTTATGTGGTGGGTATATGATGCAGGAGCATCCTGGGTGTAAGAGCAATCTTGCATGACCAAAAAATATTTATGTTTTTATATTCAATAAGGGTTATTTTGTGTAGAGCTGCTATTTATGGAAAGTTACTATTTTTGGTAATTTTTGTATGTGCTCAAAATGATCTGATTTCTTTCTTGGAGGTTCATGTTGGTCATATAAGTCTGCTAGTAAAGTTTCATTGCCAGATCAAGTGTATATTGGAAGATATTGAAGATTTTTGGTATTGGCAGCAGGGTACAGAAACTTTGAACTCAGTTTTGAAGGCTTTAGAGGCCCCGGATGAGGTCAAAAATTTGGGTGACAGGCGCTTGCGTGGGTCAGGCCTGTAGAGCACTTTGTGGCATTTCTGAAATGGGGTTATAATAGACGATCAGGTCAACTGGTGATGACTTATGGTCTTCAGAAGTTGGGCCACCTTAAATGGCAGAAAATAATTTTCTTCAAAATTTCTGTTCCGGTTTCAAAGGTTATCTTGAGCTGACTATGATGTAATAAAATATAAAATAAAATAATTCTAAGTTTGGTCGGCCTTATTGGCAAAAATTCTGGAACCTTCCCGGGCGGTGGAAAGTTGCCTATATAAGGAAGGCTGTATTATTGTCTTAGGCAGTTCGGAATAGTTCTGGGTAGTAGATCTGGGTATTGATTCGAGGCTTTGTCCTACAGAATATTGTAAGGGAATGCCCACATGGCTTTGTATATTGTAATTCTGAAAGTTTGTAATTCCACATTTGTGGAGATAATAAGAAGCCAATTTTTCTGTTCTTGCATATTATTGTTGTTGTTTCTCTTTTTCTGTTATGTGTTTATGGTATTAAGGGGAGCACCCTTCATCAAGTGGTATCAGAGCAGGAGTTGTTGAGTGTGTAAATAGATCACCGACTGTGAGGCAGTTTGCACCAGGACCGTGGCTAGGGTTTCAGCGCGCATCGCAAAAATGCCTCCACGAAGGGAACGTGGCGGAAGAGCTGGTGTTGTAACACCTGAGGTTAGAGAGCTGCAGAGACAAGTGTGAGCATTGCAAGAAGAGATTCACAGAGGAATGAATCTTAATGTCAGAGATGAAAGTGAGGATGAAGCCGAAGAAGAATATCAAGAAGGAGAAGCTGAAATTGTGAACCAGGAGGAAGAAAGACTTTTTCGGGCGATTTCCAAGATTGGGAAAAGACCTAAGATTGAGGTTCCTACATTTTTTGGAAATATTAACCCAGAGGAATTGATCGACTGGATTAATGAATGTGAGGAGTATTTTGAGTATGAAGATGTTGACGATCCTGATAGGGTCAAATTTGTGAAGGCCAGACTGAAAGGTCATGCGAAGATTTGGTGGCAAGAAATTCAATTGGAGTAAAATAGAAGAGGGAAAGATAAAATCACAAGATGGGATCGGATGGTGGAAAAATTGAAGCGACAGTTCATTCCTATTGATTATGAGCTTGACCTACTGAAGAAAATGCAAAGTTTGAAGCAAGCAGGAAAATCTATTCAGGAGTATACAGAGGAGTTCTATCGACTCCTCATCAGAACAGGCCATGCCGAAGCTGATAAGGAGAAAGTTGCCTGATACCTTAATGGGTTAAGGCCAAGCATTCAGGATGAGTTGAATCTAGTTCGAATGAACAGTATTGAGGAGGCATACCAATTTGCCCTAAAAGTAGAGGAAAAGCTGAACAAGAAGTTCGAGAGCAGACAAAACGGAAGAGGTCGCGGTGGACGATCTGGTGGATGGTCATATGGTGGCCGAAATGAAGATCCGAAAAAGAAGGATGAGGCCAGTAGCAGTCAAAATCAGCGTGGAAATAATTCAAATCATTTCCAGAATCAGAATAATAGAGATCAGAGAGGAAGAGGAAGAGGACAAGGATCTGGAAGAGGTGGCTTCCGTGGAACATGTTTTCACTATGGAGAAGAAGGTCATAGGGCATTTGAATGTCCTCAGCGCCAAGGTAGAATGAACAGGAGAAATGAAGGCCAGGCCAGAGTTGCACATGTAGATGAAGATGCCAGATCATCAAATTTTGAAGATGCTGAAAGAGGAGAAACGTTGATTAATAGAAGAGTCCTGTTGAGTGGTGAGAATGAACCTGAGCAAAGGAGGAGCCTGTTTTGCACCAGGTGCAAGTGTGAAGGTAAATGTTGTGATGTGATTATTGATAGTGGAAACACTGACAATTTGGTGTCAGAAGAGATGGTGACAAAGTTGAAGCTTAAGAGACAGAAACACCCACATCCATATCGGATTGCCTGGGTACAGGATGACCACAAGGTCATGGTCAATGAATAATACCTAGTGAAGTTCAAGATTGGCGGATACCAAGATGAGGTATTGTGTGATATCATATCTATGGATGCATGTCATATGTTGTTGGGTAGACCATGGTAGTTTGACAGATGTGCTGTACATGATGGTTGTGCGAATACCTTTTCCCTGACAAAGGATGGAGTGCGACATAAGCTAAAACCATTGAAGGAGACTGAAGAAAAGGTATGTGGTAATGCAAGGATAACTTTTGTTGATGGAAGAAATTTCCTAGATGGTATGAGGCATGAGCATGTATGTTTTTCTTTAATTCCAAAAGCTGGTAAAGAGGAAGTAGAAGATGTTCCTGTAGAAGTTGCAGATTTGTTGAATGAGTTTCAGGATATTGTATCCAATAACGTGCCTGATGGATTACCACCAGTCAGGAAGATCAGTCATCAGATGGACTTGATCCCAAGAGCGAGTTTGCCAAATAAGGTAGCACACAGAATGACACCTGTAGAAAGTGAGGAGTTGAACAGAGAAGTACATGAACTATTACAGAAAGGATTGATCCATGAGAGTCTGAGTCCCTATGCTGTACCAACAGTATTAGCACCAAAGAAGAATGGAGAATGGAGGATGTGTATAGATTCTAGGGCAATAAACAAGATCACAATCAAGTACAGGTTTCCATTTCCACGAATGGATGATATTATGGACTGTTTGAGTGGAGCTGTGTATTTCTCAAAGATAGATCTGAAAAGTGGATATCATCAGATTTAGATTAGAGAAGGAGATGAATGGAAGACTGCCTTCAAGACAAAGGAAGGACTATATGAGTGGCTAGTCATGCCTTTTGGGCTAACCAATGCACTGAGCACTTTCATGCGGCTCATGAACGAGGTTCTGAAAGAATTTCTGGGTAAGTTTGTCATTGTTTACCTAGATGATATTTTGATCTTTAGTAAGACATTGGATGAGCATATGATGCATATTCGTATGGTATTTGAGAAGTTGAGAGAAGAGAAATTGTTCATTAATTTGAAGAAGTGCAGTTTTGTGAAGAAAGAGTTAGTGTATTTGGGATTTGTAGTTTCAGCAGAAGGTCTAAAAATGGACCTAGAGAAGGTACAGGCTATCCTTGAATGGCCTACTCCAAGGAGTGCCACTGAGGTAAGATCTTTTCATGGTATAGCTAGCTTTTACAGAAAGTTTATCAGAAATTTTAGTAGTATTTTTGGACCCTTGACTGAAACAATGAGAGGGGATAGAAAAGAGTTTAGGTGGACTAAAGGAGCAGAAAAGAGTTTTCAATTATTGAAACAAAAAGTTACAGAACAACCTGTTTTAGCACTTCCAGATTTTAATAAGGTGTTTCAAGTAGATTGTGATGCTAGTGGTACTGTAATAGGAGTTGTTATGAGCCAAGAAGGTAAACCTGTTGCTTATTTTAGTGAGAAGTTAAATGATGCCAAGAGGAAATATTCTGTTTATGATCAGGAATTTTATGCTATAGTTCAGGCATTAAAGAAGTGGAGACATTATCTGCTTCCTAAGGAGTTTGTTTTGTATACTGATCATCAAGCTTTGCAATATTTGAATAGTCAAGGAAAATTGAATCGAAGGCATTTGAAATGGGTTGAGTTTTTACAGAGTTATACATTTGTTTTGAAACACAGGAGTGGAAAGTCTAATAGGGTTGCAGATGCTCTTAGCAGAAGGAAACTATTGCTGACAGAGATGCAGATTGAGGTGGTTGGGTTCAAGGAACTCAAGAATTTGTATCCAGAGGATCCTAATTTTGGTGAAGCTTGGAAAGCTTGTACAGAACCTGTTACTCTAGACAGGACGAAATGGTTGGATTTCATCATCCAGGATGATATGCTATTTAGAGGGAGTCAGTTGTGCATTCCACGAAGTTTTATGAGGGAGAATCTCATCAAGGAGAAGCATAGCGGAGGATTGGCTGGACATTTTGGTCGTGATAAAACCCTTGGTTTGGTTAGTGAGAATTATTATTGGCCACAGTTGCAGCAAGATGTGAAGAAGTTTGTACAGAGTTGCAGAGTATGTCAGATGGCGAAAGGAGTGAAGCAGAATACAGGGTTGTATCAGCCATTACCTATACCAGAGAAGCCTTGGGAGGATATTAGTATGGACTTTGTTCTTGGTTTACCGAGGACTCAGCGGGTACATGATTCAATTTTTGTGGTAGTTGACAGATTTTAAAAGATGGCACATTTCATTCCCTGCAAGAAGACTAATGATGCTGTTCATGTAGCAGAATTGTTTTTCAGAGAAGTAGTGAGACTTCATGGTTTGCCAAAGACCATAGTTTCAGATCGAGATACTAAGTTTGTTGGATATTTCTGGCGTACATTGTGGAAGAAGTTGAAGACAGATTTGAAGTTCAGTTCATCACATCATCCACAGACTGATGGACAGACAGAGGTGGTGAATAGAAGTTTGGGAAATTTGCTGAGATGTTTGGTTGGAGATAAGCCAACAGGATGGGATTTGATTTTACCACAGGCAGAATTTGCATACATTAATTCTGTCAACAGGAGCACTGGTAAATCACCATTCCAGATTGTATATGGAAGTAGTCCAAGAAATGCATCTGAATTGAGGAAGATAGATAAAGGAGAAATAAGTAGTGTTGAAGCTGAGGATTTTGCAGAACACTTGAAGAACATCCATGGGGAGGTGCGGAAGCATATTACCAAGATGAACGCATAGTATAAGGCTAAGGCAGATGAGAAAAGGAGGTATAAGGAATTTCAAGTTGGTGATGAAGTCATGGTTCATTTGCGGAAGGAGCGGTTTCTAGTTGGTACATATAACAAACTGAAAATGAAGTAAGATACTGAAGAAACATGATTCAGGAAACGCATATGAGGTAGAATTGCCTGCCGAGCTAAATATTTCACCAGTGTTTAACATTTCAGATCTGACAGAGTATCATGAAGGAGGTGTTGAGGATGAGATCACAGCAGCACAGTGGAGTATTCCAGCAACTAGTTCAGACACTAAGGAGATCGAGGATATACTGGACAGTCGTGTTGGCAGAAGCACAAGGAACAGGACATATGAAGAATATCTGGTCAAGTGGAAAGGATGACCTGTTGAAGATTCATCATGGCTAACAAGGGTGGAGGTTAACCGTCTTGGTTTTCCTCTACACACCTGAGTCATGACAGGGTCACTTCTCAAATTACCCTGGGTGTCTGATGTAGGAGCATCCTGGGTGTAAGAGCAATCTTGCATCACCCAAAAATATTTATGTTTTTATATTCAATAAGGGCTATTTTGTGCAGAGCTGCTATTTATGGAAAGTTACTATTTTTGGTAATTTTTGTATGTGCTCAGAATGATCTGATTTCTTTCTTGGAGGTTCATGTTGGTCATATAAGTCTGCCAGTAAATTTTCATTGCCAGATCAAGTGTATATTGGAAGATATTGAAGATTTTCGGTATTGGCAGCAGGGTACAAAAACTTCAAACTCAGTTTTGAAGGCTTTAGAGGCCCTGAATGAGGTCAAAAATTTGGGTGACAGGCGCTTGCGTGGGTCAGGCCTATAGAGCGCTTCGTGGCATTTCTGAAATGGGGTTATAATAGCCGATCGGGTCAACTGGTGATGACTTATGGTCTTCGGAAGTTGGGCCACCTGAAATGGCAGAAAATAATTTTCTTCAAAATTTCTATTCCAGTTTCAAAGGTTATCTTGAGCCGACTATGATGTAATAAAATATAAAATAAAATAATTCTAAGTTTGGTCGGCCTTATTGGCTAAAATTCTGGAACCTTCCCGGGCGGTGGAAAGTTGCCTATATAAGGAAGGCTGTATTATTGTCTTAGGCGGTTCGGAATAGTTCTGGGTAGTAGATCTGGGTATTGATTCGAGGCTTTTTCCTACAGAATATTGTAAGGGAATGCCCACGTGGCTTTGCATATTGTAATTCTGAAAGTTTGTAATTCCACATTTGTGGAGATAATAAGAAGCCAATTTTTCTGTTCTTCCATATTATTGTTGTTGTTTCTCTTTTTCTGTTATGTGTTTGTGGTATTAAGGGGAGCACCCTTCATCAGTATAAATCCCATAGCAACATGGAACTATCATCTAAATTAAAATGAGATCTAATGTAGAGATTTGTTATCCCCTCGATGTCTAATTTAAGACCTTTATTATCGTAATATAGAAAACTATCCAATATCAATGAGACACAAATATCCCACCTAGAAACAGTATGACCCCTACTTCAAGTAATAATTTTCTTCCCTTTTGTGGGGCCATGTTCTAAATCTCAAAATTAATATCAACCTTCAGCTGATCCTTCAATTGCCTTTCATTGTCTGGTGTGATGTTAAGAATTGAATCTCTTAACTATATTCCTTTAACATTATACAAGAATTTTTAAAATTCCCTAGACTTTACAAACTCATCATTAGAAACAAATGATTTATAGGCCTCAATCATGTCATCTTTATTAACAAACAATTTAGTAGCCACTTGGACATCCATGTCTGATATTTCTTCATATTCTCTAATGAAAGCACGAGAAGTTACCTCTTGTTTAGGTTGTCCCTCATTTTCACTAGCAGACTCCTCCTCAGATGCTTAAGATTTCACATCTCTTAACTCATGTTTCTTCATCTCCAACTCCTGATTGTATTTTTTAATTACTTCTATAGCTTCAACATCCTCCAAGTTCCTGAAGATATCATTTGCTAGCATTGGAACATGAATATAGTCACCAAGATTTTGATTTTTTTGACAGTGGTACATATACCCTTTAGGGTCATACTTTGGCATAGGAAAATATTCCTTCAATTTGAACTCTTCTTTTAACTTATCCTCCATCAATTTATATTCTTTAGTGGAAACCATGGCAAAATCCCCAAAACTTAATGTACCAGGCATAAATGATTATTTATGCTTTTTGTCAAGATGCATGCTAATGGAGTGTTCCAATTGTCTTACAATCTCTAAGTAAGATACTATGTCCAACACCATTATTAGTAGTTTGTATGAATTTACTTCCAAACCATAAGCTCTAATTATAGTAAATTCACCATGTACATACCAATGACCCCAATTGTGTTGGACTATTCCTCTCTCATCAAATTATTTTGACCTTAATAATTTCTTAACTTGTATTGAAATCGAACGATCACGTGGGTTTGTACAATTTATAAATTATCTGCACAATTAAATCTTTAAATTTTACATAATGAGAGTTTCCATACCTTGAATCCTAGACACAAGTCCACAATTGCACTAGCAAATCCTCACCTTGTTTCCCTCTACTAGAAAGTTTCAACTCTTTTGGCCACATTCCCATCAATGATCCATAGAAAAATAAAATATGCATCAGAATGGAGTAGTGTTTGAACTTTGGATGATTATACTCCTCTTTGATAGAAACTATCCCATCATCAATCTTTTCTACTACATATTGTGCATAGTTGAAAGACCTAGAGAAATATATTTAGACATCTGTTGCTAACACCATGGGACCAATTGTCATGAATCTTGGAACCTATGCTCCTGTAACTTGTCTAGTAGAATAATAGGTATATTTATGATAAGGCTAGAACATGTCCATGCTAAATGGGAGGAAATCCTCTTTATTAAGCAGGCCTGGCTTTGGTTTGCCCTCCTCCCCAAGTCAGTCAAGTAGCAATTTCCACCCATTGTAGGTAGTCTCCATCTTTTTATATTCATCCTCCATCTCTTCAAGTGGAAATGGGAGATCATGAGTATAATTAAAATAAAAAAACTCATTTAGGGCATTCCTTGATAAATATAGAAAATGTTTACCCTGGGAATCGATTATCACCCTTTTCTGTGAATCATAGTTTCTTGCTAGGAGTTTGAGCATTTCAATGTTCACAAAAACATTCAGCACCACAAGATTTCCTAAATTCATCCTTCATAGATGGCATATCAGCTCTGGATGATCTTTTCTTTTTTAATGGAAAATTAATAGTTCATATCCATTGACATTTGTCCATGTATCTCCTACATCCTTGTATTTGTCCTCAATTTTATCAGTCTCACACAAATATTGTTTTTATTTCCTTGACCTAGGTCCAAACTCATGCATTTGATCAATCATATCTTGGTTCAACCTTCTCATTAGGGTTTCTAGATTCTACTTATTTACTTTCATGTCACTACTCATTATAGGTTGCTTCTTTCCTGACTCACTAGGGCTCTCCATTTGATCAATTCACCAATAGGGAGAATTGTGTTTCTTTGAATGTTGTAATTACTATGAACTCAATTCCAGTGTTTTAATCCTTCACCAATTCATTCTTAATAAATCCTACAAGATCTCTTTCAAATACAATAAGAACACTAAATTAATTTTGCTTCATGTGAATCTTGTACTTATACTAATTTGTGCATCAATGGCTTCATCTATCTTTTGAATTTTGAAACATTTCTGATATGAAAACCGTTGCAATCACTTAAACATTTATCTTGGTACACCAATGGAACTATATATTTGTGCCACATATATGTTACTTTATTTAATCAGAAGATCTATTCAAGTGTCTCTTTGATACACTTTCAGTTATCTTTAGCATTGATGTTAAATTCTACATTCATCGACCATTGGAAGACCTTTATATTTCCTACTCCATGGTAAAAAGTTACTCCAATGACCATGTGATTTAAAAAACATTCTCCAAGCACCATGTAATTGCATTCATTCCTTTTATCGACCTAAGTTCCTTGACTCTCTTATCGACCATTAGAGAATCCCATCATTCCCTCCTTTGATAGTGGTAAGATACTTTGATGAAAATTGATCACTAGAGCTCTTCTGATAACATAATGTTCAAAAGGTCTTCATCATTGCCACTTTCCTTGATCATCACATTGGCCATCAGACATAATCAATACTCCTTACTCCATAGTGGTAAGTTATTTTGACAAAGTTTAATCATTGGAACATTTCACTTTCTATACCGATTACACACAACTTAACCAAAAAGTCAATTTATATAACTTCCTCCAATCATATGATATTTTCTTATAGCTTCTCTCATCAGCCTAACTTTATGTGAGTTCTCCCAATGTATCTTATTGGGGCCAATATATACTATCGAGGATGGTGACACTCATTTCTTTTGATAGCCGATCATTAGTAAAACTTTATCTGACCATTTTTTGTCACTTGTTTTCATCCATAGGGGAAAGTCTTATCGATGGTTCACTTTTCATAAGGTAATTTCTCCATTAGTGGAACTTCGTAGTCACTACACCAATAACATTGATGAGAGTATGTTTTCTTTATTGGGTTCCTCTTCAACATCTTTTTCTGATGGTATATTGTTCCACCAATCCCTCCATGTATTTGTCATTGGGGCAGCATATATTTTTTCTTTCTGATGCCTTTTGTTTGAAGCTCAATGAGATCAGTAAGAGTCATGAGTTTTCTACACTGATAGGATGTCTTCAAAGTTTCCTGCACATAATATTTTCATAAGATGAAATTGCATATGGACAATATTAAATATGCTTCACAAAATTCATTGTCTGGCTAGAGTGGATATCTTATTTGGGTTACTATTATGGTGATGACCTGCAACAATTGATTGATAGAATAAAAAAATTTGAATGCTCCAATAGGATACATATAGTTTAGAGGTTTCTTACAAAAGATAATAAGATCATTAGTAGCAAACTGTTAGGTTTTTAGGTACATCAATTATAAATTAAGGTCATATACTGTGGTAATTAACTAATTATATGCCATTTGTAAATTTCATTTTTTATATAGTTGGTCGAGAGTGGGATGCACTACATTTGTACGTTGCAAACATTCTTGATTGGATGAAGATATGGATCAAATGATGTCAACAATTAGGTTGTGCATTAACATGTGAAGGTGTGGCTTCATTGGTTAAAGAAGCTCATTGTAATGGAGATTCCAATGTTACACCAAGGGAAATTGATGTAGCATATTGATGTAGGGGAATCCAAGGTTTAGGCAAGGGCATTTCATGTCCTCAGCAAACTGCATGGAGTGTTTGTGTTTTGGCCAATTTTTACTCAGTTGTAGCCTTGACCGACAGTATCACTCATTGAAGGAAGCTCAGTCACTGAAGGAAATCGATAGTCTTTGGCACTTGGTGAAATGGTTTCTCGGTCATGCCCACGGTGCTCAGTTGATACTGGTACTTAGTGATATCTGGCGTGCTTGGTAATTTTACTATCACTTGGTAGTTCTAACTTAACAATTGGAGTTCTGTGTGATTTGTGGAGCCAACTTGGTGAATTAATTGTTGGTAGCCATTGTCTTGGGATGACATGCAAAATTAAATGTTTTTATACATTTTTAAGCTGAATTGTATGACATTTAATTATTATTTTGGGGAGTTAAGGGTTTCATCTAGCTGACTTGTGGCTGATGATTAGTATTTAAGGAGGGTTTGGGTACATGTTTTGGGGAGATATGGGGGTAGATTTGGAGAGATAGAACTTAGAGAAGAAATGTTCATGACTTGGATACTTAGTGAGTCAGATCTGAAGTTCTAAAAGCTAAAGTTGGTGAAGTTGTGGAAAAGTTCTTGATGTTCTTGCAGATCAGATTGTAATCTAATAGTCCTTTGTAGCAGAGCTAGAGGTTGCATAATTGGAAACAAGGAGATTGCTTAGAGGCTTGCGAGCTCAAGTTTAGATTTGCCTTAGGGTTTCCATCAGCTTTTGATTGTCTTTAGAACTGAACTAGCTGAGATTGTATTGGATCTAATTGTGGATCTTGCATAATTATTTTTTGATTGTAATTGGCCCTAACCCGGAAGGCCTTACAACTAGGCATGTTAATGAAAATCAGTGTTAAATAATTACTTGTGTTGCATTGTTGAGTAATCCACTCTGTAATTATTTTGGCTAAAAGGTTTGGACTGTCCTTCATTGGATCCACCATCCTTGACTACATTAGGTGGTATCAGAGCGAAGGTTTGTTCCTATTGGAGTGAAAGTTGCTCCTGTTAAAGCAGAAGTTTGACCTAGCAAGGCTGATCTTGCAAAGTTGATCTTATTAAAGTAGAGATTATGCACAATCTAGGTTATAGATCTAAAGCACTGCACTTGTGAAATTGTGCCCTAGTTTTTTACAAGATTATAGGTTGGGATCTGACTTGTTACAACTTGGAAATTGTCACAAGGTGATCGGTGAGGGTTTTTTGCAAAGGGTTTTTCTTATCTTTAAGGATGCCTACAAGAAGATTGGACCCTAGAGTTATTTCAGATCTTTATGATACTGTTTAATCTTGGATCATAGAGAAGGTGAAATCATATTTCAGATCTAAGATGGAATTGATGAAGAATGATAAGGTCACTGAGATCATGAGAACTATTGTTGGTATACCTTGAAATGTTGGTACTGAGGATGGATATGAAGAAGCTTCTTAAGAATTTGAAATGGCTGGATCTAGTGGTGATGACCAGAGGAACATATTTGTTGAAGGTAGATGTGCTTGGTTGCCTAGATCTATTGCTTGATTTAGTAATTACTGAATGGAAGTTTCTACTTTATCTGGTACTTTGAAGCTTGACAATCTGATTGATTGGATTGGTGAACTTGAAGATTTCTTTAAGCTGGAAGAAATTAAAGATCCTCTTCAGGTGAGATTAGCACAGACAAAGTTGAAAGGTCAAGCTGCTCTTTGGTGGAAGGAACTGTAGAGAGACTGAGAAGATGAAGGTGAAACAAAGATCAATCAGTGGAGATTGATGGTGACTAAGTTGAAAGCTAAGTTCATACTGGATGACTATGAGCTTGACTTGTTTAAGAAGTTGCAGAATCTGAAATAGAAGGATTTGTTTGTTGGAGATTATACCAAGGAGTTCTAAAAACTTTCTATTCAGTCTGGACACCGAGAGCTTGGTAAGGAAAAGGTAGCTCGGTATGTGAATGGTCTATGATTCAATATTCAGGATGAGCTTGGTATGCTAAAGATTGATTTTGTTGAAGATGCTTATCAGTATGCTTTGAAGGTAGAAGATAAATTGAAGAGGAAATAACCTAGTAACTCCTGAGGGAAAGAAAAGGTTGATCACTCGATGAAGGATAAGCTGACTGATGTAGAAGATGAACAGAAACCTATGGAACCAAAGAAGAAGATGTAGAGTTATCTTTAAGGGTACTTTCTATAACTATGGAGAGGAAGGACACCGTTCTTTTGAATGCACATAGAAGAAAGTTGACCGATGAGCTGTTGTGATGAATGAGAATATTCAAAATGAACCTGAATCAGAGAACTTGCTGCTTCGGCGAACATTTTTTGGTACAAAGGATGAACCTTGTCAGAGGAGTAACTTGTTTAGGACCCAATGCAAGACTGGAGGTAAAATCTGTGATGTTATTGTTGATAGTCGTAGTACTGATAACCTTGTTGCTGAAGACTTGGTTCATAAACTTGATTTGAGTAGAATGAAACATCCTTGTCCTTATAGGCTTGGCTGGTTGCAAGATGTTCATGCTTTGGAAGTTAGAGAAAAATGCTTCATTGATGTTTAGATTGGCCAGTACAAGGATCTTGTGCTTTGTGACATTGTGAAGATGAATAGTTGTGATATATTGCTCAATAGACCTTTTCAGTATGATTGCAGAGCTATTTATGACTATGTAAGAAATGTGTTTATTGTTGAGAAGAATGACAGGAAGTTTTCACTGATGCCTTTGATGGATGCAACACTTGGTAGGAGAAGCCTGAGTATTGGTAGTTGAGTTGAGATTGTAGATCTAGAGAAAATGAATGATCAGTATGAAGAACCGACCTGTACATTGTCCAAAAAAGACTTGAAGAGACAGAGGAAACTAAAGTGGAAGACTTTGCAAGGAGAAAAGGTGGAGGACTTGTATGTGAAGAACCAGTTTAGGATTTATGTGTTGAATCCTAAAATATGTTCTTCTCACATATGAACATCTTTTGGAACCTAGGGTGTCTGATGCAGGGGCATTTCATGTCCTCAGCAAACTGCATGGAGTGTTTTTGTTTTGGCCAGTTTTTACTCAGTTGTAGCCTTGATCGACGGTCTCGGTCATTGAAGGATGCTTGATCACTGAAGGAACTCAGTAGTCTCTGGTGCTTGGTGAAATGGTTTCTTGGTCATGCCTATGATGCTCAGTCGATACTGGTGCTCGGTGATATCTGGCGTGCTCTGTAATTTTGCTGTCGCTTGGTAGTTCTGACTTACCGATTAGAGTTCTGTGTAATTTGTGGAGACGACTTGGTGAACTAATTTTTGGTAGCCATTGTCTTGGGCTGGCATGTAGAATTAAATGTTTGTATACATTTGTAAGCCAACTTGTATGGCATTTAATTATTATTTTGGGGAGTTAAGGGTTTCATCCAGCTGACTTGTGGCTGATGATTAGTATTTAAGGAGGGTTTAGGTAGATGTTTTGGGGATATATGGGAGCAGATTTGGAGAGATAGAACTTAGAGAAGAAAGGTTCATGACTTGGAAACTTAGTGAGTTAGATTTGAGGTTCTAAAAGCTGAAGTTGGTGAAGTTGTGGAAAAGTTCTTGATGTTCTTGTAGATCAGATTGTAATCTGATAGTCCTTTGTAGCAAAGCTAGGGGTTGCATACTTGGAAACAAGGAGATTTCTTGGAGGCTTGCGAGATCAAGTTTAGATCTGCCTTAGGGTTTCCATCAGCTTCTGATTATCTTTAGAACTGAACTAGATGAGATTGTATTGGATCTAGTTGTGGATCTTGCAGAATTGTTTTTTGATTGTAATTGGCCCTAACCTAGAAGGCCTTACAGCCGGGCATGTTAATAAAAATTAGTGTTAAATAATTACTTGTGTTGCAGTGTTGATTAATCTGCTGTGTAATTCTTTGGCTGCAAGGTTTGGACTGTCCTTCATTGGATCCACCATCCTTAACTGCGTTACATATGGTTTAAGAGATAAACAAGTACATATAAATATATTAATCACCCATATTATTTAATTATTTTCAATTATATTGATGTATATATATGTTGGTTTTTTTTCTTTATATACATTTGGCCAAGAATAAATATATTCATCATTTGATGATGCAATAATTTTTACACGTTTTACATATTGCAAGTGAAACACCACAAGGGTATGTGGTGCAATGGTTTTCAATTTCAAATCAAAAATTTGGATGACACAAAGAAAACTTGTGATTCTAGGATAACTGTAGTCTTTCTGGTGACTAATGTTTCATCTAGAAGCAACATACATCCATAAGTCTTAGAAAATTGATACTATGGAATTTTGGATGATATACTTGAGTGTAACTTTAAGTCCTGCAAATTAGTTTTGTTCATCATCCAATGGTACAGGCTAAGATTGAATGAAAATGATATTTAGAGAATTGTTATTGAACATGATAATGGATTTACCATGGTTAATACAAGGTCCATCAAGAAATCTATAAATGAGCCCTATGTTCTTCCAATCCAATGTGAGAAAGTATTTTACTTAGAGATTCTAGGTAAACCGGGTTGGTCATTTGTTGTTAGATGTGGTCCAAGCAAAAGGATGGTAAAGTATAATGTGGTGGAAGAAGAAGATACCAAAGAACTAGAAGATGATGTAGATGATGATCAAGATCAATAGCTAGTTGATGATATGTCTGACAAGGATGTCGAAGAAGAGGAACCAAATCATGATGATGTAGGACTTAATGTTCATGAAGACAATATCCATGTAGATGATGACATTATCAAAACTGATATCAATGATGATGATGATGATATGACCAATCCTTACAATGTTAAATCTGGATGGGATGATATAGACAATGAGTTCAATGAAGAAGATCAATGAAATTGAAATGTATGATTTATGCTATTATATTATCTATTTGATATTGATTTCTTCATAGAATTATATTTGACTTATATGGTTACATAATTAATTCATATATGGTTGCATAATTAATTCATGATGCACTTTTTAATGTTGTTAATTCATGATGTTACAACTATTTTAGCTTTCCTAGAAATTTCCATATGATCAAATCCTAATTACTCTACAACTATTTACAATTAGATATTATTTGATCATATCTTTGGTTATTTCATTCCAAAAAAAATAGTGTTTCCTCATGTTGACTACACATAGTGACATATGAAAGGGGCCAAAATTTATTTTTTTTCAATTTGTGCTTGTATTCAAACATGACATGGTTAGCCTAGATGCATGTGTTGACTATATGAGAGGTTTTTGAGACTCAAACATGAGGTAATGATATATACATGTATCTCATCCTTTCTAATAATACAAGTTGTCTTATTCTTTTTATTTTTCATATATTTTTCTCATAATTTCTTTGGTTAATGGTTACAAAAGATAAGGCTCTCTGAGCCTCACCTTAGATCTATTACACATCATTTAATTGTGCATTTTCATTAGCAATGTAATATATTTAGACAATCTTTAAAAATCTCATTGAATGTAAAGATGATAATATGAAGCTAACAAAATGAGTATATATTTTTATGGAACCTAAACCACAAGATTTGTCACTCTAATGCTATAACCAAGTCAAATTAACCTCTAACACCTATTGGAAAAGTGAAAACATGCCTTTCTTTCAAATTAACACAAGAACGTATAAACCTTTTAAAACCACACATGCATGTTATGAAAGTGTATGGTAATCATACTTAATATAGAACTAACTCACATGATAAGATAACCAATGGCACTATATTGGAGGATAAACCCACCTATGGGATTAATTAATGATGCTATTTTTAATGTTGTTAATTCGTGATGTTACAACTATTGTAGCTCTCCTAGAAATTCAATTTCAGAAAAATTAGTGTTTCCTCATGTTGACCCCATATATTGACATGTGAATGGGGCCAACATTGATTTTTTTCCAATTTGAGCTTGTATAGATTGAAACTTATCATGGTTATCCTAGACGCATGCATTGAGGATATGGGAGGGTTTCAAGACTCAAACATGAGGTAATTATATAGAAAAGAATCTCGTCCTTCCTAATAACACAAGTTTCCTTATTCTTCATCTCTTTCATATATTATTTTTAGAATTTATTTGGTTAATGGTTTCTAAAGATGAGGCTCTCCGAGCCTCACCTTGGATCTATTACACATTAGTTAATTGTGCATTTTCATTATCAATGTAATATATTTAGATGATTTTTAAAAAGGTCATTGAATATAAAGATGATAATAGGAAGCTAACAAAATGAGTATATTTTGTTTATGAAACCTAAACCAAAAGTTTTGTCACTCTAATGTTACAACCGAGTCAATTTAACCCCTAACACCTATTGGAAAAGTGAAAACACGTCTTTCTTTCAAATTAACACAAGAACATATAAACCTTTTGAAACTACACATGCATGTTATGAAAGTGTATGTTAATCCTACTTAATATAGCACAATTTCACATGATAAGCTAATTAATCTACAACTATTTACAATTATATATTGTTTGATCATATATTTGGTTTTTTCATCATATCTCTTAACACATTCCATGACAAGAAAATGACTCATTTGGATTTTGAATTAAACTATATATTTTGAATTTTGGCATAAATATATAACTATAACTATTTGTGAATTAAAATTTAAACTTTAATTTTTCAATTAAACTATTTGTGAATTAAAATTTGAACTTTAATTTTTGAATTAAACTTTATGATTTTAATTTTGGTCTCACATGCAGGAGTGTGACATAGTATACTGCATTGAGAATGATAGCATACTCATGCATTAAGACCCTAACTGGAGAGTTGCATCGAGAACCATTTCATCCAACCATCCAGTGGAGAGTTTCCAAACTTCATTAGATGAGTGTTGCAACACCATTGAGTTGAGGAGGAAAACTAGGAAGCATTTGGTAGTAGGAAAGCCAAAGCGAGAGGTGAGGGCACCCAAAAAGGAAAATTTGACAATAGGACAATGACTATAAGTGATTTTCCCCCATATTTAGAAATATTATTGTAAGTACAGTGATTTAGACTCTGTTTGTTCCCACTAAGGTGTTGCATGCTATATTTTGGTTCCCATTGAGGTGTTCCATACTCTATCTAAGTATATTTTTTGTACTATAAGATTGAAAGGAATTTTTGTCATATTACAACATATGAAATTCAATAGGGTTCAAATTTTTGTATTAAAGATAGTTCACAATAGATTTATAACATAGTATCTTTATCTCAACACACTAACCATATGAAACTATAAACCATTAACAAAATTTAACTGCATCCCATGATCCAACTATATTGTTCCTCACTTTAGATTTGTTAGTCTCATGATGTAACAAAAATATGTAACATGATGTATAAGAATGTGAATTTAGGATTAAACTCAATAAGAACCCTCCTTGATCCATAAAATATATCATCTTTCCTATTGGACCATAAAACCATAAAACCTCACAATGAAGAACATACCCTGGAATGTTAATATGATCATCAAATCAATCTATGAAACCAACAAGATCTTCAAACCAAGAAAGGCTAGGTCTGGTGATCCATCTAACATGGGATCTCACAAAAAAATACCACATACGAGAAGTAAAAGGACATTCAAAGAAAACATGTGCAATGGAATCAAAAGCATAACTGACTGAACACACAAAAGGGGCCATTCACCACTAGGGTTCAAATTTCTAAACTTTGATGAAATACATTTACATATTCAGGTCCACAAATGATCAAAGGGACTAAAAATAATACATGATCCATGAGTGTAATGAAAAATTCCTAGTGCTTTTCCATGATAGAACCAATGTTGACCTATTGAGGAGCACTGAAGGTGCCACCAAATAGGTATTTGTCAGACCTATCATCCTCAAGAAAGGGAAATTAAGGAAGAGAAGAGGAAAGTGATACATGTAGTAGGTTTAAAAGAGGGAGAACAACTAGAGGTTAAAAGATTAGAACAAAATTTCGTAAATGCATGGAATTTTTTCTTGCTAAAAGGGGGTCATGTTCTCATGATGATGAGAGTGTAACACCCCGCCAGGGAACCCAGGAGAGAATAACCTATAACTTGCTACTAAGTTTGGTGAACATTTTTTTTAAAAGTTAACAAACAAGATAAACAACAATGCGGAAGCAATTACCATTTACTCACATAAAAACAACATCCAACACAAATTACAAATCTCGAGGGTCCCATGATGTAGAATTACTTAAGAATAAATAAAACAACTAAAGAAAGATGAAAAAAGATTCCATATCATAAATGATACAAATACAACAATGTAAACAATCCTCATGGACATCCATGATAACTAATAAACTGATATCCACTGCACATGTCACAAGGTATGTAATAATAAATCTAACATAAAAGTACAATGATCATATTAGGTATCACATGCGATACACTAATATAAGATTACATAAATGAAGATAAGATAAGAAACCAACAATGAAGAATCAATGAAGAACCATAAAGGCATCCAACTGTAGAAGTATCAATAGCACTGACACCAAGACATCGAATCTCAAATGGTAAGAAATCACTACCACCCGTTCGTGTAGAACCACAAAGGCCTACCCCACTGTGCTGAGAAGATAACCACAAACCCCAATCGAATGACCAAAACCAAACAAGGATAAAACCATTGAGAAAGGAATCCTAAAAGCTCTCTACTCAAGGTTTACAAAAATAAAGAGAAAGGTGGAACACACTAATCCAAAGGCATAAACAAAAACTCAGGAGATGATCTAGGCTACATGCTATGGGAGTGTCATCACATGTCTATCTACTTGAGTTACGCTGGACTGGTCACTCTGGACCCTAGACCCTCAAGCATTGAGTTACCCTAGACTGGCCACTCTGGGCCCTGGACCCTCAATACAATCCATGTGGGATTAGAATACTCTCTCTCATATATGAGGAATTCTAATCATAACCATACTCTATATTATCTTTTTAAATGATCTATAAAGTTTTAATTACTAAGTTATCACTTAATTACATAACCTACAATAGGTTACCCAAGTACTGACCACTTTGGGTCCCGACCCCTATTGTAAGCCACTCCCCTTAGATGCACTTAATCAATCTCCCCTAGGCTCATAATCACATATAATTCAAACAGGTATACAACTGGGTAATCCTAGATGCAGTTTCACACATAGAAACCCAAATGATTACATAGATACCAAGAACAAATAATATCCAATAAGAGCATATAATATTGAAGCATAGGTGATAATTAGAATAAGTACACACATCAACCATGATACTGATATACAATCCAACTGATACAAAACCCTACCTCTATTTCCCCTAGGCCATCTAATGCCCAAAATCACAAAAAGTACAAGAATACAGTTCAGGCACGAAGAAGACACAATTGCATTTAAGGAAACTGCTATCCAATATTTAAGCATTTAGAGTCCATAAAGAACATAATCTAAATCCGCATGTAGAAACACTTAAAACTGCCAAGAGATACTTAACATTAAAATAACGTCAAATTAAAGAATATACCATATAGTCGTTCTAAGAATTTAATAGAGAAAAAGCCCGATTTCAACATAAAACTCATCACATGCAAAAATACAAAGTTGTCAACATACTTGAATCAATTAAAAAGCCATAATAACTTTAAAAGTTAATACACCAGTATAAATTTATTAATATATAATTATTAATTCTATTGAACTTAATAATCATATATAAATTCATTAACAAACAAATTATTTAAACATAAAATTTAACTAACACATTAAATATATATATGTTCAAACATTCCAAATACATAAATTAGAATTAACTAAATTCCAAAATTGTTTATTAAAAAAACTATAAATTAAATTAACTGAAATTAACATATTAAAATCTACATAAATTAATATTATTAATAACAATTTATAAATAAAATAAACTAATTAAAATAACATTTAAATAAACTAATTTAAATAAAATTAAAAACAAATCATAAAATAAAATCATTTAATATAAACTAACATTTACAACAAATTAACTATGGGGGGGCCCGCGACTCTTTCCCCCACGCTACATGCGGCAGCCCTGGCCTGCCTCATGACAGCCTAGGTATTGCCATCGGTAGTACCTAGTCTGTCATGCGGCAGACCAGCCTGCCATGCAGCAGGTTCTGTACCGCCGTGGGAGGTAAGGCTAAGCCTCCTCCAATCAAATTTTTTATATATTTTTTTTTAATAGCATAAAACCTTTTTCCAATACAATTTTTTTTAATAAATTTTTAATAATTAACTCAAACAACATTTGCAATATAAATATATTCTTTTTTTTTTACATAGATCTTTACATATATTAACAAAGCCATATATATATATATATATATATATATATATATATATATATATATATATGTATATGTATGTATGTATGTATGTATATATATACATACATACATAGATATATATATATATATATATCTATGTATGTATGTATATACATACATACATACATACATATATATATATATATATATATCTATGTATGTATGTATATATATACATACATACATACATATATATATATATATCTATGTATGTATGTATATATATACATACATACATACATATATATATATATATATAGATATATATATATGTATATATATACATACATATGTATATATATACATACATATATATATATATACATACATATATATATATGTATGTATGTATATATATACATACATATATATATATATGTATGTATGTATATATATACATACATACATATGTATATATATATATACATATATATATATATATACATATGTATGTATGTATATATATACATATGTATGTATGTATATATATACATATGTATGTATGTATATATATACATATGTATGTATGTATATATATACATACATATATATATATATGTATATATATATATTTGTTTACTACATTTTCAATACACAGTCAACTTGTACTTTTACAGTGAACAATATATATATACATATATATTTTTACAATCCAATTCACAGTGAGATTCTTTTGGTAAAGAATCTATTCCTTCCCATAAACAACTTTTAAACATAAACAACAATTTACCTAATCATGTAAATTTTTGCACAGTATTTTTTTTTTACAGAGAATATATATTTTAACCAAAATTGGATTTTCCACCCAAATTGCGTTTTTCAATCAAATTGGATTTTCTTTCAATAGGAATTTATTTCATCATTCCCTATAGTTATACTATTGCCTAGAATTAATATTTTAATTTGTAGGAAAATTCATAAACAAATATTTAATAAAATTTTGCCAGAGTAACGGTATGATGCCAAGTAGTAATAAACTACATAAAACAACTATACTAGGGTTTGTGAATACCCAGATTTTAATATAAACATAGAAAGATAAATGATTGTAAAAATAGAGATAACAAGCAAAATTCAATGCCTACCTTAGATCCAATGCCAAAAATTGAAAATGAAAATCCTTGTAGATTTGAGAACAAAATTCTCTCCAAAATCAAGCTCAACCTACAGATCTGAAAACTATGTTGCAAATAGGTGCCTGATCTAGATGCACAGAGAAATTCAAATCAACATGCAGCCACAACAATCCACAAATCTTCAAAATACCAAGCACACAAGCCTTCTCCAAAAATCCTCTCCAAAACCTATCTCCCTAAAAAATGAATGCAATAATTTCCTAATAGGAATTCCATTCCCAAATTCATGCAATCCCAAAAGACAACTCAAAAGCTAACTCACTATTCAACCCAAAATCAGAAAATGACTCATAAGACAACTCCTAATCCAACTCAAACTCCAAAATTGAAAGTAAATAAAACTAATTAATTAAAAATATCTTTTAAATGCACAACTTCAACTTGACTTTTGAAAACTAGTTATCTTTTTGAAAACAAACACCTTTTTCAATTTTGCACATGTTATAATTTAAATTCATTTATTAAATAAATTAAATACTTAATGCATCACAAATTCATGCAATTAATTATTTAACCATTTAATAAAATATGCAAGCATAAATCAAATCATTATCCAATTAAGCACGTGTTAATAATTAAAACCCAAATTAAATAAATTAAATATTTAATACATCCTAAAGCATGCAATTAAATATTCAATTATTTAATAATACACTCAAGCATAATTAATCCTAATTTCAATTAATCAAATAATTGACTTTAGATAATTTTCTAAATTAAACATAGGAACATAATTAAATCATTAAATTCAACTATAATCCTAACATCGATAATCATATAAAATCACCTGAATTATCATAAATCCACTAAATCAAGCATAGTAAAATCAAACACAATAAATCAAGCAAACTGAAACCATGCACAAACTCAAGAACGGGATCCACGAATCCATACCAACAAGGTGAATTTGGGTAGGGTAGTTAGACTGACACTTGTCCAATCCTAGGACAATAAGGCTCAGGTTAGAGTTTTGGGTCTGTGTATTATCTCCCCTCTTTACCATTGAGATGAATATTTATGGGCACGCTCACTCCTGCCAATTCAGGGAAGATGATGCCCTGTACCTGCAAACCTGTCATCACAAGATGAAGCATGTACATACAATAATATATAACAGACAATGGCGAGGATCAGCTGATTGTGTGGATCTCGCAAGCAAGTAACTACGACTCCGTCCCTCAACCACATCAGGCACATCAAACAAAAATATAAAATAAACACATCGACCATACACATGCAAGTATGGGGTTAGTAAAATCATAAGCATCAATGATCTCCTAACATATAATTTATCATCCTAAAATAATCATAACATTTATAAAATTAGACTAGGGGTGAGGTACTACAGAGAGCATAGGAACCATTGAGGTTGAGGTACTCACATCTACATAAAAAATGGGTACCCAAGGAACTTCCTCCATTAAACACTGATTTTTGTGTCAATGAGAGGATATATTGCATATCACCATCTTCATTACATGTTTTGGGCCTATTTTGCAAGAACGACATAAAGGTTTGTATGAAAAAGTTATTGAATTGATGGAGTATGTCAAACCCTATTACAATTACAAAGATTGGATGCATCTAGTTCGATATACATGAAGTATGCATAGGTATGCTGATGTAGGAGCATCCTGGGTGTAAGAGCAATCTTGCATCACCCAAAAATATTTCTGTTTTTGAATTCAATAAGGGCTATCCTGTGCAAAGCTGCTATTTATGGAAAGTTACTATTTTTGGTAATTTTCGTATATGCTCAGAATGATCTGATTTCTTTCTTGGAGGTTCATTTTGGTCATATAAGTCTGCCAGTAAAGTTTCATTGCCAGATCAAGTGTATATTGGAAGATATTGAAGATTTTCGGTATTGGCAGCAGGGGACAGAAACTTTGAACTCAGTTTTGAAGGCTTTAGAGGCCCCGGATGAGGTCGAATTTTGGGCTGAATGAAGCTTGCTTAATTCAGGCGTTGTAGAGCTCCTCGCGCCCTTTCCGAAATGGGTTACAATAGTCAATCGGGTCAACTGGTGATGACTTATGGTCTTCGGAAGTTGGGTCACCTGAAATGGCGGAAAATAATTTTTCTTCAAAATTTCTGTTCGGGTTTCAAAATTTATTTTGAGCCGACTATGATGTAATGAAATGTAAAATAAAAATAATTCTAAGTTTGGTCGGCCTTATTGGCTAAAATTCTGGAACCTTCCCAGGTGGTGGAAAATTGCCTATATAAGGAAGACTGTATTATTGTCTTAGGAGTTCAGAATAGTTCTGGGTAGTAGATCTGGGTATTGATTCGAGGCTTTGTCCTACAGAATATTGTAAAAGAATGCCCATGTGGCTTTGCATATTGTAATTCTGAAAGTTTGTAATTCCACATTTGTGGAGATAATAAGAAGCCAATTTTCTGTTCTTGCATATTGTTGTTGTTTCTCTATTTCTGTTATGTGTTTGTGGTATTAAGGGGAGCACCCTTCATCAAGTGGTATCAGAGCAGGAGTTCTTGAGTGTGTAAATAGATCGCCGACTGTGAGATAGTTTGCACCAGGACCGTGGCTAAGGTTTCAGCGCGCATCGCGAAAATGCCTCCACGAAGGGAACGTGGCGGAAGAGCTGGTGTTGTAACACCTGAGGTTAGAGAGCTGCAGAGACAAGTGCGAGCATTGCAAGAAGAGATTCACAGAGGAATGAATCTTAATGTCAGAGACGAAAGCAAGGATGAAGCTGAAGAAGAATATCAAGAAGGAGAAGTTGAAATTGTGAACCAGGAGGAAGAAAGACTTTTTCGGGCGATTTCCAAGATTGGGAAAAGACCTAAGATTGAGGTTCCTACATTTTCTAGAAATCTTAACCCAGAGGAATTGATCGACTGGATCAATGAGTGTGAAGAATATTTTGAGTATGAAGATGTTGAGGATCCTAATAGGGTCAAATTTGCGAAGGCCAGACTGAAAGGTCATGCGAAGATATGGTGGCAAGAGATTCAGTTGGAGTGAAATAGAAGGGGAAAGGAGAAAATCACGAGATGGGATCGGATGGTGGATAAATTGAAGCGACAGTTCATTCCTGTTGATTATGAGCTTGACCTATTGAAGAAAATGCAGAGTTTGAAGCAAGCGGGAAGATCTGTTCAGGAGTATACAGAGGAGTTCTATCGACTTCTCATCAGAACAGGCCATGCAGAAGCTGATAAGGAGAAAGTTGCCCGATACCTTAATGGGTTAAGGCCAAGCATTCAGGAGGAGCTGAATCTAGTTCGAATGAACAGTATTGAAGAGGCATACCAGTTTTCCCTAAAAGTAGAGGAAAAGCTGAAAATGAAGAAGTTTGGGCCATGTAAGATACGGAAGAAGCATGATTCAGGAAATGCATATGAGGTATAATTGCCTAGTGAGCTGAATATTTCACCAGTGTTTAACATTTCAGATTTGACAGAGTATCACGAAGGAAGTGTTGAAGATGAGATCGCAGCAGCACAGTGGAGTATTCCAGCAACTAGTTCAGACACTAAGGAGATCGAAGATATACTGGACAGTCATGTTGGCAGAAGCACAAGGAACAGGACATATGAAGAATATCTGGTCAAGTGGAAAGGACGGCCTGTTGAAGATTCATCATGGCTGACAAAGGAGGAGGTTAGCCGTCTTGGTTTTCCTCTGCACACCTGAGTCGTGACAGGGTCACTTCTCAAATTACCCCGGGTGTCTGATGCAGGAGCATCCTGGGTGTAAGAGCAATCTTGCATCACCCAAAAATATTTTTGTTTTTGAATTCAATAAGGGCTATCCTGTGCAGAGCTGCTATTTATGGAAAGTTACTATTTTTGGTAATTTTCGTATGTGCTCAGAATGATCTGATTTCTTTCTTGGAGGTTCATTTTGGTCATATAAGTCTGCCAGTAAAGTTTCATTGCCAGATCAAGTGTATATTGGAAGATATTGAAGATTTTCAGTATTGGCAGCAGGGGACAGAAACTTTGAACTCAGTTTTGAAGGCTTTAGAGGCCCCGGATGAGGTCGAATTTTGGGCCGAATGAAACTTGCTTGATTCAAGCATTGTAGAGCTCCTCACGCCCTTTCCGAAATGGGGTTACAATAGTCAATCGGGTCAACTGGTGATGACTTATGGTCTTCGAAAGTTGGGTCACCTGAAATGGCGGAAAATGATTTTTCTTCAAAATTTCTGTTCGGGTTTCAAAATTTATTTTGAGCCGACTATGATGTAATGAAATGTAAAATAAAAATAATTCTAAGTTTGGTCGGCCTTATTGGCTAAAATTCTGGAACCTTCCCAGGCGGTGAAAAATTGCCTATATAAGGAAGACTGTATTATTGTCTTAGGAGTTCAGAATAGTTCTGGGTAGTAGATCTGGGTATTGATTCAAGGCTTTGTCCTGCAGAATATTGTAAGGGAATGCCCATGTGGCTTTGCATATTGTAATTCTGAAAGTTTGTAATTCCACATTTGTGGAGATAATAAGAAGCCAATTTTCTGTTCTTGCATATTGTTGTTGTTTCTCTATTTCTGTTATGTGTTTGTGGTATTAAGGGGAGCACCCTTCATCATATGCACTGTCAGCGAATTATATATAGGTAAAAGATAAGGATCAAAATAAAGGAGTGGCTATGTGCATTGATGGAAGGCCAAGATCATTGGGGAATATGTAGTCTTTATAAACAGTACATGATCTGGGCCAACAAATAAGAAACCCAATTTCATATTTGAGGCATGCGAGGGAAACCATGTATTCGTATGTTCAATACAATCAATAACTACAGGGGCCAAGTTACTAATCAATTAAAATTTGAATCACATAGATAGAAACATAGTTACTATGGGGGTGGTATGTACTATATACCATTTTACCCAATCTCCAATTAATGACTCCAATATACCATTTTATTATTATGTTTTTTTTGTAGGTCTATTGGTTTAATTTTGATAATGTTTTGTTATATTTAATTTTTGTCATAGTAGGACATTGATAGTAGGGACAAGGATCCAACCCAAAGCATAGATCGTGATGCATCCTCAGGTGCTTCTACCTGATAGGTTTACCTCATTATAATTGTATGAATTAGATACGATAAAAATGTTTTACTATTATATTTTTTCATAAGTTTACTGGGTTAATTTTGTTAATGTTTTTAATATTCTTGTCACATTCAGATGATTGGGGAAATGCACTAGCAGTAGAGGTACAATCATAATTATGTGATGATGACATTGCATATTCCACAAACCCTATGGAAATGATAAGGAAGACCCAAAAAAAATGCAATGAAGAAATCCTTCAGCTGTTATTGATAGTGCCTCAAAAAGATGAGATAAGAGAAATGGTTAGAAAATTGACCGAGAGAGTACAAAACTTGAATGTAAGTTGTCATGAGATATTTAATTATAGCATAAGTTCATTGATGGTTTTATATTTTTTACTCCTGTATGTGATGAACTAAAATATGTGTTGTTTCTACAAGATTTTTGATGCAGGAGCATCCTGGGTGTAAGAGCAATCTTGCATCACCCAAAAATATTTATGTTTTTATATTCAATAAAGGCTACTTTGTGCAGAGCTACTATTTATGGAAAGTTACTATTTTTGGTAATTTTTGTATGTGCTCAGAATGATCTAATTTCTTTCTTGGAGGTTCATTTTGGTCATATAAGTCTGCCAGTAAAGTTTCATTTCCAGATCAAGTGTATGTTGGAAGATATTGAAGATTTTCGGTATTGGCAGCAGGGTACAGAAACTTTGGACTCAGTTTTGAAGGCTTTAGAGGCCCCGGATGAGGTCAAAAATTTGGGTGATGGACGCTTGCACGGGTCAAGCCTGTAGAGCGCTTCGTGGTGTTTTTGAAATGGGGTTATAATAGCCGAGCGGGTCAACGGGTGATGACTTATGGTCTTCGGAAGTTGGGCCACCTGAAATGGCGAAAAATAATCTTCTTCAAAATTTCTGTTCGGGTTTCAAAGGTTATCTTGAGCTGACTATGATGTAATGAAATGTAAAATAAAATAATTCTAAGTTTGGTCGGCCTTATTGGCTAAAAATTCTGGAACCTTCCCAGGCGGTGGAAAATTGCCTATATAAGGAAGGCTGTATTATTGCCTTAGGCAGTTCAGAATAGTTCTGGGTAGTAGATCTGGGTAATAGTTCGAGGCTTTGCCCTACAGAATATTGTAAGGGAATGCCCATGTGCCTTTGCATATTGTAATTCTAAAAGTTTGTAATTCCACATTTGTGGAGATAATAAGAAGCCAATTTTCTGTTCTTGCATATTGTTGTTGTTTCTCTATTTCTGTTATGTGTTTGTGGTATTAAGGGGAGCACCCTTCATCAAGTGGTATCAGAGCCAAGTTTTCTTGAGTGTGTAAATAGATCACCGACTGTGAGGTAGTTTGCACCAGGACCATGGCTAGGGTTTCAGTGCGCATCGCGAAAATGCCTCCACGAAGGGAACGTGGCAGAAGAGCTGGTGTTGTAACACCTGAGGTTAGAGAGCTGCAGAGATAAGTGCGAGCATTGCAAGAAGAGATTCACAGAGGAATGAATCTTAATGTCAGAGATGAAAGTGAGGATGAAGCCGAAGAAGAATATCAAGAAGGAGAAGCCAAAATTGTGAACCAGGAGGAAGAAAGACTTTTTCGGGCCATTTCCAAGATTGGGAAAAGACCTAAGATTGAGGTTCCTACATTTTCTAGAAATCTTAACCCAAAAGAATTGATTGACTGGATCAATGAATGTGAGGAATATTTTGAGTACGAAGATGTTGACGATCCTGATAGGGTCAAATTTGCGAAGGCCAGATTGAAAGGTCATGCGAAGTTCTGGTGGCAAGAAATTCAGTTGGAGCGAAATAAAAGATGGAAAGATAAAATCACAAGATGGGATCGGATGGTGGATAAATTGAAGTGACAGTTCATTCCTGTTGATTATGAGCTTGACCTACTGAAGAAAATGCAGAGTTTGAAGCAAGCAGGAAGATCTATTCAGGAGTATACAGAGGAGTTCTATCGACTTCTCATCAGAACAGGCCATGCAGAAGCTGATAAGGAGAAAGTTGCCTGATACCTTAATGGGTTAAGGTCAAGCATTCAGGAGGAGCTGAATCTAGTTCGAATGAACAGTATTGAAGAGGCATACCAGTTTGCCCTAAAAGTAAAGGAAAAGCTGAACAAGAAATTTGAGAGCAGACAAAATGAAAGAGGTCGCGGTGGACGATCTGGTGGATGGCCATATGGTGGCCGAAATGAAGATCTGAAAAAGAAGGATGAGGCCAGTAGCAATCAGAATCAGCGAGGAAATAATTCCAATCGCTTCCACGATCAGAATAATAGAGATCAGAGAGGAAGAGGAAGAGGACAAGGATCTGGAAGAGGTGGCTTCCATGGAACATGTTTTCACTGTGGAGAAGAAGGTCATAGGGCATTTGAATGTCCCCAGCGCCAAGGAAGAACAGACAGGAGAAATGAAGGCCAGGCCAGAGTTGCACATGTAGATGAAGATGCCAGATCATCAAATTTTGAAGATGCTGAAAGAGGAGAAACGTTGATTAACAGAAGAGTCCTATTGAGTGGTGAGAATGAACCTGAGCAAAGAAGGAGCCTGTTTCGCACCAGGTGCAAGTGTGAAGGTAAATGTTGTGATGTGATTATTGATAGTGGAAGCACTCACAATTTGGTGTCAAAAGAGATGGTGACAAAGTTGAAGCTCAAGAGACAGAAACACCCAAATCCATATCGGATTGCCTGGGTACAGGATGACCACAAGGTCATGGTCAATGAACAATGCCTGGTGAAGTTCAAGATTGGCGGATACCAAGATGAGGTATTGTGTGATATCATATCTATGGCTGCATGTCATATGTTGTTGGGTAGACCATGGGAGTTTGACAGATGTGCTGTACATGATGGTCGTGCGAATACCTATTCCCTGAAAAAGGATGGCGTGCGGCATAAGCTAAAACCATTGAAGGAGACTGAAGAAAAGGTATGTGGTAATGCAAGAATAACATTTGTTGATGGAAGAAAATTCCTAGATGGTATGAGGCATGAGCATGTGTGTTTTTCTTTAATTCCAAAAGTTGGTAAAGAAGAAGTAGAGGATGTACCTGTAGAGGTTGCAGATTTGTTGAATGAGTTTTAGGATATTGTATCTGATAATGTACCTGATAGATTACCACCGGTAAGGAAGATCAGTCATCAGATGGATTTGATTCCAGGAGCCAGTTTTCCAAACAAGGCAACACATAGAATGACACCAGCAGAAAGTGAAGAGTTGAACAGACAAGTACACGAGTTATTGCAGAAGGGGTTGATTCGAGAGAGTCTGAGTCCCTGTGCTATACCAGTGGTATTAGCACCAAAGAAGAATGGAGAATGGAGGATGTGTACAGATTCTAGGGCAATAAACAAGATCACAATCAAGTACAGGTTTCCATTGCCACGAATGGATGATATTATGGACTGTTTGAGTGGAGCTGTGTATTTTTCAAAGATAGATCTGAAAAGTGGATATCATCAGATTCGGATCAAAGAAGGAGATGAATGGAAGACTGCCTTCAAGACAAAGGAAGGACTATATGAGTGGTTAGTCATGCCTTTTGGGCTAACCAATGCACTGAGCACTTTCATGCGGCTCATGAATGAGGTTCTGAAAGAATTTTTGGGTAAGTTTGTCATTGTTTACCTAGATGATATTTTGATCTTTAGTAAGACATTAGATGAGCATATGATGCATATTCGTATGGTATTTGAAAAGCTGAGAGAAGAGAAATTGTTGATTAATTTGAAGAAGTGCAGTTTTGTGAAGAAAGAGTTAGTGTATTTGGGATTTGTAGTTTCAGCAGAAGGTCTAAAAATGGACCTAGAGAAGGTACAGGCTATCCTTGAATGGCCTACTCCAAGGAGTGCTACTGAGGTAAGATCTTTTTATGGTTTGGCTAGCTTTTACAGAAAGTTTATCCAAAATTTTAGCTGTATTTGTGGACCCTTGACTGAAACAATGAGAGGGGATAGAAAAGAGTTTAAGTGGACTAATGGGGCAGAAAAGAATTTTTAATTAATGAAATAAAAAGTTACAGAACAACCTATTTTAGCACTTCCAGATTTTAATAAGGTGTTTCAAGTAGATTGTGATGCTAGTGGTACTGCAATAGGAGCTGTTATGAGCCAAGAAGGTAAACCTATTGCTTATTTCAGTGAGAAGTTAAATGATGCCAAGAGGAAATATTCTATTTATGATCAAGAATTTTATGCTATAGTTCAGGCATTAAAAAAGTGTAGACATTATCTGCTTCCTAAGTAGTTTGTTTTGTATACTGATCATCAAGCTTTGCAATATTTGAATAGTCAAGGAAAATTGAATCAAAGGCATTTGAAATGGGTTGAGTTTTTGCAGAGTTATACATTTGTTTTGAAACACAAAAGTGGAAAGTCTAATAGGGTTGCAGATGCTCTTAGCAGAAGGCAACTATTGCTGACAGAAATGTAGATTGAAGTGGTTGGGTTCAAGGAACTCAAGAATTTGTATCCAGAGGATCCTGATTTTGGTGAAGCTTGGAAAGCTTGTAGAGAACCTGTTACTCTAGACAGGACGAAATGGTTGGATTTCATCATCCAGGATGATATGCTATTCAGAGGGAGTCAGTTGTGCATTCCACAAAGTTCTATGAGGAAGAATCTCATCAAAGAGAAGCATAGTGGAGGATTGGCTGGACGTTTTGGTCGTGATAAAACCCTTGCTTTGGTTGGTGAGAATTATTATTGGCCACAATTGCAGTAAGATGTGAAGAAGTTTGTACAGAGTTGCAGAGTATGTCAGATGGCGAAAGGAGTGAAGCAGAATATAGGGTTGTATCAGCCATTACCTATACCATAGAAGCCTTGGGAGGATATCAGCATGGACTTTGTTCTTGGTTTACCGAAGACACAACGGGGACATGATTCAATTTTTGTAGTAGTTGACCAATTTTCAAAGATGGCACATTTTATTCCCTGCAAGAAGACTAATGATGCTGTTCATGTAGCAGAATTGTTTTTCAGAGAAGTAGTGAGACTTCATGGATTATCAAAGACCATAGTTTCAGATCGGGACACTAAGTTTGTTGGATATTTCTAGCGTACATTGTGGAAGAAGTTGAAGACAGATTTGAAGTTCAGTTCATCACATCATCCTTAGACTGATGGACAGACAGAGGTGGTGAATAGGAGTTTGGGAAATTTTCTGAGATGTTTGGTTGGAGATAAGCCAACAGGATGGGATTTGATTTTACCACAGGCAGAATTTGCATACAATAATTCTGTCAACAGGAGCACTGGTAAATCACCATTCTAGATTGTATATGGAAGTAGTCCAAAAAATGCATCTGAATTAAGGAAGATAGATAAAGGAGAAATAAGTAGTGCTGAAGCTAAGGATTTTGCAGAACACTTGAAGAACATCCATGAAGAGGTGAGGAAGCATATTACCAAGATGAACGCACAGTATAAGGCTAAGGCAGATGAGAGAAGGAGGTATAAGGAATTTCAGGTTGGTGATGAAGTCATGGTTCATTTGCGGAAGGAGCGGTTTTCAGTTGGTACATATAACAAGCTGAAAATGAAGAAGTTTGGGCCATGTAAGATACTGAAGAAACATGATTCAGAAAATACATATGAGGTAGAATTGCCTACTGAGCTGAATATTTCACTAGTGTTTAACATTTCAGATCTGACAGAGTATCATGAAGGAGGTGTTGAAGATGAGATCACAGTAGCACAGTGGAGTATTCCAGCAACTAGTTCAGATATCAAGGAGATCGAAGACATATTGGATAGTCGTGTTGGCAGAAGCACAAGGAACAGGACATATGAAGAATATCTGGTCAAGTGGAAAGGACGGCCTGTTGAAGATTCATCATGGCTGACAAAGGAGGAGGTTAGCCGTCTTGGTTTTCCTCTGCACACCTGAGTCGTGACAGGGTCACTTCTCAAATTACCCTGGGTGTCTGATGCAGGAGCATCCTGGGTGTAAGAGCAATCTTGCATCACCCAAAAATATTTATGTTTTTATATTCAATAAGGGCTACTTTGTGCAGAGCTACTATTTATGGAAAGTTACTATTTTTGGTAATTTTTGTATGTGCTCAGAATGATCTAATTTCTTTCTTGGAGGTTCATTTTGGTCATATAAGTCTGCCAGTAAAGTTTCATTTCCAGATCAAGTGTATGTTGGAAGATATTAAAGATTTTCGGTATTGGCAGCAGGGTACAGAAACTTTGGACTCAGTTTTGAAGGCTTTAGAGGCCCCGGATGAGGTCGAAAATTTGGGTGATGGGCGCTTGCGCGGGTCAAGCCTGTAGAGTGCTTCGTGGCATTTCTGAAATAGGGTTATAATAGCGGAGCGGGTCAACGGGTGATGACTTATGGTCTTCGGAAGTTGGGCCACCTGAAATGGCAAAAAATAATTTTCTTCAAAATTTCTGTTCGGGTTTCAAAGGTTATCTTGAGCCGACTATGATGTAATGAAATGTAAAATAAAATAATTCTAAGTTTGGTCGGCCTTATTGGCTAAAAATTCTGGAACCTTCGCAGGCGGTGGAAAATTGCCTATATAAGGAAGGCTGTATTATTGCCTTAGGCAGTTCAGAATAGTTCTGGGTAGTAGATCTGGGTAATAGTTCGAGGCTTTGTCCTACAGAATATTGTAAGGGAATGCCCATGTAGCTTTGCATATTGTAATTCTGAAAGTTTGTAATTCCACATTTGTGGAGATAATAAGAAGCCAATTTTCTGTTCTTGCATATTATTGTTGTTTCTCTATTTCTGTTATGTGTTTGTGGTATTAAGGGGAGCACCCTTCATCAAGTGGTATTAGAGCCAAGTTTTCTTGAGTGTGTAAATAGATCGCCGACTGTGAGGCAGTTTGCACCAGGACCGTGGCTAGGTTTTCAGTGCGCATCACGAAAATGCCTCCACGAAGGGAACGTGGCGGAAGAGCTGGTGTTGTAACACCTGAGGTTAGAGAGATGCAAAGACAAGTGCGAGCATTGCAAGAAGAGATTCACAGAGGAATGAATCTTAATGTCAGAGATGAAAGCGAGGATGAAGCCGAAGAAGAATATCAAGAAGGAGAAGCCGAAATTGTGAACCAGGAGGAAGAAAGACTTTTTCGGGCCATTTCCAAGATTAGGAAAAGACCTAAGATTGAGGTTCCTACATTTTCTAGAAATCTTAACCCAAAGGAATTGATTGACTGGATCAATGAATGTGAGGAATATTTTGAGTATGAAGATGTTGACGATCCTGATAGGGTCAAATTTGCGAAGGCCAGATTGAAAGGTCATGCAAAGATCTGGTGGCAAGAAATTCAGTTGGAGCGAAATAAAAGAGGGAAAGATAAAATCACAAGATGGGATCGGATGGTGGATAAATTGAAGCGACAGTTCATTCCTGTTGATTATGAGCTTGACCTACTGAAGAAAATGCAGAGTTTGAAGCAAGCAGGAAGATCTGTTCAGGAGTATACAGAGGAGTTCTATCGAATTCTCATCAGAATAGGCCATGCAGAAGCTGATAAGGAGAAAGTTTCCCGATACCTTAATGGGTTAAGGCCAAGCATTCAGGAGGAGCTGAATCTGGTTTGAATGAACAGTATTGAAGAGGCATACCAGTTTGCCCTAAAAGTAGAGGAAAAGCTGAACAAGAAGTTTGAGAGCAGACAAAATGGAAGAGGTCACGGTGGATGATCTGGTGGACGGTCATATGGTGGCCGAAATGAAGATCCGAAAAAGAAGGATGAGGCCAGTAGCAGTCAGAATCAGCGAGGAAATAATTCCAATCCCTTCCAGGATCAGAATAATAGAGATCAGAGAGGAAGAGGAAGAGGACAAAGATCTGGAAGAGGTGGCTTCCGTGGAACATGTTTTCATTGTGGAGAAGAAGGTCATAGGGCATTTGAATGTCCCCAGCGCCAAGGAAGAACAGACAGGAGAAATGAAGGCCAGGCCAGAGTTGCACATGTAGATGAAGATGCCAGATCATCAAATTTTGAAGATGCTGAAAGAGGAGAAACGTTGATTAACAGAAGAGTCCTATTGAGTGGTGAGAATGAACCTGAGCAAAGAAGGAGCCTGTTTCGCACCAGGTGCAAGTGTGAAGGTAAATGTTGTGATGTGATTATTGATAGTGGAAGCACTCACAATTTGGTGTCAGAAGAGATGGTGACAAAGTTGAAGCTCAAGAGACAGAAACACCCACATCCATATCGGATTGCCTGGGTACAGGATCACCACAAGGTCATGGTCACTGAATAATGCCTGGTGAAGTTCAAGATTGGCGGATACCAAGATGAGGTATTATGTGATATCATATCTATGGATGCATGTCATATGTTGTTGGGTAGACCATGGGAGTTTGACAGATGTGCTGTACATGATGGTCGTGCGAATACCTATTCCCTAACAAAGGATGGCGTGCGACATAAGCTAAAACCATTGAAGGAGACTAAAGAAAAGGTATGTGGTAATGCAAGAATAACATTTGTTGATGGAATAAAATTCCTAGATGGTATGAGGCATGAGCATGTGTGTTTTGCTTTAATTCCAAAAGTTGGTAAAGAAGAAGTAGAGGATGTACCTGTAGAGGTTGCAGATTTGTTGAATGAGTTTCAGGATATTGTATCTGATAATGTACCTGATGGATTACCACCGGTAAGGAAGATCAGTCATCAGATGGATTTGATTCCAGGAGCCAGTTTTCCAAACAAGGCAGCACATAGAATGACACCAGCAGAAAGTGAAGAGTTGAACAGACAAGTACACGAGTTATTGCAGAAGGGGTTGATTCGAGAGAGTCTGAGTCCCTGTGCTGTACCAGTGGTATTAGCACCAAAGAAGAATGGAGAATGGAGGATGTGTACAGATTCTAGGGCAATAAACATGATCACAATCAAGTACAGGTTTCCATTGCCATGAATAGATGATATTATGGACTGTTTGAGTGGAGCTGTGTATTTTTCAAAGATAGATCTGAAAAGTGGATATCATCAGATTCGGATCAGAGAAGGAGATGAATGGAAGACTGCCTTCAAGACAAAGGAAGGACTATATGAGTGGTTAGTCATGCCTTTTGGGCTAACCAATGCACCGAGCACTTTCATGCGGCTCATGAATGAGGTTCTGAAAGAATTTCTGGGTAAGTTTGTCATTGTTTACCTAGATGATATTTTGATCTTTAGTAAGACATTGGATGAGCATATGATGCATATTCGTATGGTATTTGAGAAGCTGAGAGAAGAGAAATTGTTGAATATTTCACCAATGTTTAACATTTCAGATCTGACAGAGTATCATGAAGGAGGTGTTGAAGATGAGATCACAGTAGCACAGTGGAGTATTCTAGCAACTAGTTCAGATATCAAGGAGATCGAAGACATATTGGACAGTCGTGTTGGCAGAAGCACAAGGAACAGGACATATGAAGAATATCTGGTCAAGTGGAAAGGATGGCCTGTTGAAGATTCATCATGGCTGACAAAGGAGGAGATTAGCCGTCTTGGTTTTCCTTTGCACACCTGAGTCGTGACAGGGTCACTTCTCAAATTACCCTAGGTGTCTGATGCAGGAGCATCCTGGGTGTAAGAGCAATCTTGCATCACCCAAAAATATTTATGTTTTTATATTCAATAAGGGCTACTTTGTGCAGAGCTACTATTTATGGAAAGTTACTATTTTTGGTAATTTTTGTATGTGCTCAGAATGATCTAATTTCTTTCTTGGAGGTTCATTTTGGTCATATAAGTCTGCCAGTAAAGTTTCATTTCCAGATCAAGTGTATGTTGGAAGATATTGAAGATTTTCGGTATTGGCAGCAGGGTATAGAAACTTTGGACTCAGTTTTGAAGGCTTTAGAGGCCCCGGATGAGGTCAAAAATTTGGGTGACGGGCACTTGCGTGGGTCAACCCTGTAGAGTGCTTCGTGGAATTTCTGAAATGGGGTTATAATAGCCGAGCGGGTCAATGGGTGATGACTTATGGTCTTCGGAAGTTGGGCCACCTGAAATGGCGAAAAATAATTTTCTTCAAAATTTCTGTTCGGGTTTCAAAGGTTATCTTGAGCCGACTATGATGTAATGAAATGTAAAATAAAATAATTCTAAGTTTGGTCGGCCTTATTGGCTAAAAATTTTGGAACCTTCCCAGGCGGTGGAAAATTGCCTATATAAGGAAGGCTGTATTATTGCCTTAGGCAGTTCAGAATAGTTCTGGGTAGTAGATCTGGGTAATAGTTCGAGGCTTTGTCCTACAGAATATTGTAAGGTAATGCCCATGTGGCTTTGCATATTGTAATTTTGAAAGTTTGTAATTCCACATTTGTGGAGATAATAAGAAGCCAATTTTCTGTTCTTGCATATTGTTGTTGTTTCTCTATTTCTTTTATGTGTTTGTGGTATTAAGGGGAGCACCTTTCATCAATTTTTTATGTCCTCATGATATTGTTGGCCATGATCAGGGTAGTATAGGTGTTTCCTAAGAAGTAAGGGTTGGTACAAGTGTCAATTCTGATCTTCCTATGCATACATCACATCATTTGACCCCATCATCCATGCCTATATTTATGACTAAATTTTTAGTAACACGTAGCATGAAGACATTAGGTAGTACACCCTCTAGTAGTAAAAACATGCAAGAACATGTGTCAGGACATGTACCTAGAGATGTAGAGGACACTAGTATGCTGACATTTTAGCAACATTTCCTAGATCTTCTCATATTACTGGTACGAGAACATTTCTTGTCACATTTGTGGTGACTGAGGATTTCATTCCCATAAAGATAGAGAAGGTCCTAGGTACTTTAAAATGTTTTAATTATTATTATATATAATCCAATTGAAATTAACTTATTGATCACTATTTCCAAACTAATGATCCCATGATATTTTTGTAGGAAATGATGTTTTTAATAAATATCTAAATGATATTATATTGGAGATCTCTAGGCCCACCATATGTACATGGTGGAATGCCTAAAATCAAGATTTAAAAGATAAGCTTATTAATTGTTTAGTTGTTTTGTTCAATAATAAGACATTCAACCAAACCAAGGTCCTTAAGAAATATGATACTTATCTAAAGTATTTGAGGGACCAACATAGGTCACATTTAGAGAAGAAAAAAAAATACAAGCATCCCCCCATGATTCTAGAGAGGGATTGGAAGGACCTGGTGTTAGATGGAAATGAGAAGGCTGAAAATAAAAAAAGGAAAGACACCACCAGGCCAAGGAAGGTATGTGATACCATCACTAATGCAAAGGCTAAGGAATTCACACTCAAAAAATGAAAAAAATCACAATATTCATCTTAGTTTTGTTTCAAAATCCACCTAAAATATTTCTTCACAAAGGTTCTCACTGTTTAAACTAACCCACAAGACAGACATAGGCTCATTGTCTTCCAAATCCTGATCACATTGATGCAATATTTATTTGGAACACAGTAAATCAGTCTCACAAGGTCTGCAAGAATACCACCACTTCTAAAAAAGAACATGGAAAAACTCCACATCAATTACGTGACTTCTTAAAGATGTTTTCATAAAAATAGAAACCCTTAAATATGAAGGAACTTATCACTATTGTAATTTTTCAAAGTTTTGCCAATCTAATCAACATTCTCAGTAAATGAGTTTTCAAACTTTGCACATTCCTTGGAAAATATTTGGACAGGAGTTCATAGAGAAATTGAAAATCATTCTCACTCTAGTTCCCATCTTTCTTAAAATCTAAAAAACTTTCCTTAAGAGTCTTCTTGATCCACAATAGACAACCTTATTGATCGCTATTCTAATAGTTATCTTCTAAATAACATTCAAGACTTACATTTTTCATCATCATTAAGTAATGATTCTTGAAGAGACTCCATAATGTAACATATTTCAAACTTTTCATAGGCTACCGACACATCGAAGGAAAGAAAGGCAAGACTAGAAAAATATAGGCAGCATAAACTTGGCTCTAGAGGTTATATGAAATTAGCTGCATGAATTGTAAGTATCAATAAATGAAATATTGCATCCAAATAATAAATTGATAACAATTTTTTTTATCACACCATAGAAGAAAAATTCATGATCTTATGCAAAAATGTAGGGCTTTTAATTCAAAAGAGTTTCCATAGAAGAGGACCTAAAGATTTTCTTCTAGCAAGGCTATGGAGTCATGGTTGAATGCCCAAGACTTTTGACTGGGAAAACACAAGCTTCCACTACATCTGACATCCATATAAATAAACTCAATGAAGTTTATTTAAAATTGAATACTTGTGCAATCTATTCAATATTAATTTCCACCATAAATTAATTATGTGCTTACTTATTTTAAATATTAAATCAATGATGATCATACACATGACATTGGAATCTAGCCTAGTGAGAGTGAAGCACAACCTACAAATCAAGGTCATGGTGAGAATGTTAGTATTATAAGGCACTAAGAGGGGGGGAGGGGGGGTGAATCAATGCAACCACAAATCTAAAACTTTTACTAATTATCATTCCAATTAACCAACATGCAAATGTGAATATTAAGTAACAATACAACATATAAAACACTCACACATCTGAACATATAACACCAATATATTTCCTATGGAAACCCTTATTAGAGGGATAAAACCATGTGTGGGGATGATGCCCACAAGATTTTACTAGTGCACTTGGAAATCAGCCATGTTAGGATCAATTACAACAACCTTTCTGAGGTCTATACCCAGTTAAGAAGTAAAATAGTCTGGTTAAAGACTACCCTACTAAGGGATTGGAAAATCTAGTTAAAGAGCTACCTTTTTAGAGGATTTTAACTTCAGATCTGTTAGGATCCTACTTGCCCTTTTAGGAGTGACTGTGTTAAAGGATTTTTCTTGCCAAACTATTAGAATCAACAAGTAGAGAATGACTTGATATTGACTCTCAATGCATGAAATATCCAATGAATTCTAGATCAATTACGCTACTCCAAATATTTTACTATCTTTGTACTATCTCCAACAATCATCACATAGCATCGCAACTCTTTGCAACATTAATTTATTAACCATTTATATACTTTTTCTAGGTTGGTGTTATAACCCTAAAATACTTTATAAGTTGGACCTAAAAACCAACTTATCATTATGAGTGAGTGTGCCAAAATCAAAATTAAACATCCTTAATGTCAACTTAAAACATCAAAACTTGAAAATATGTCAGCCTAACATAAACATTTAACCACAACATACTCATGTGACCAAAAAACATATGACCTTCATCAAATGCCAACAACCTCCCCCTTTGGCATTGATGGAAACACTTAGAAAAAAAATTGCTAAGTGCCAACTCCCCCTTACCCTATTCCTATATACATAAGAATTTTACTTTTCTATCTACTACTACTCCCCTTTTCACAACAATGAAAAAGGCAAAATATATTCATAAACAAACATTTTATTCACCAAGAGTAGCATAATACAATTTACAATCTAGTGAAAATTTCATAGAAATTAACCTTCAAATTTTTCTAATCACTAACCGATGACTTGTGTAAGTTCTCCATTATGAGTATATGTCCATGAAGCAAAAATGTTGATTCCTATAATCCTTCAACTATGTTCAGTAGACAGGGTGTCAGGGATATCTCAACCTCTTTCAAACTATGTTGTAGAATATCCATCTTAGGTAAAAAAAAAATGCTTTGAATCTCCATTAGATTACCAATTCTCTTGTTTTGTTCATCTATATAGATCTTCAAATTTTGATGAATCTTTCCTACCTAAATTCCAAAACTTGTAGCAGACATATGAAGGGGATAAAAACTTTGTGACAAGGCATTTAGTTCCAGTTGAACTTCACCCTTCTTGTTCTCAAGATCTTGTATAAAATAAGAAAAGTCACAGATAGTTTTTAGTGTCTTACCTCCTTCATGTAATGTTTCCTTAATCTATTTCACATCTAGTGTAAGAGTATTTCTATATTTAGCAATAAATTGTGACAATTTCTCACAACTTTTCTTCTCATAATCTTTTTTCTCTCTCTCAATTGTTGCATCTTCAAGATCCTTAATCTCTTCTTTAGTAGCAGTAATTGTTGGACTACAACTGATTTGGAATCTGATTAAAGGATCTGTGATTGCAAGATCACTGAGAAGTTGTTGATTAGATATGTAATATGATTAAATCAGTATTATGTTGTCATTGATGTCAACTAGTTTGACAACACTTATCTTGTAAGTTACTATACCGAGACATCTGAAGAAAAGTGGAAAAGAGATAAAGAACAAAGAATTCTACATGAGGAAGGATATACATGACAGATGAGGATAAGGAACACATTGGGTAACTTATTGATGAGTCTATGACTTGATGATATTGACTTTATTATGTTACATTCATCTATAATGAAGTATAGAGCTGAAAGACACAAAGTAATATTGTCGGTAAATGAAGCATTTTTAGTATACACCGACAGAGTGTAGCGTATACCGACCATAGTATTAACTGAGTAGTGTTCACCGACACATTCTTTGTTAACCGAGTAGAACAAAATGAATTAAATGATTATTTTAAGCCGATAGGAATGATGAGTTGGAAAAAGTATAACATCAAGGTAACAGATAATGTTTGTTACGCAGATCAACGGCTGACAAAATTCAAAGAAGATCTAATGGAGAAGATTGAAACGTGTTATTGACACAAGTACCGAGAAAGTTTTAAGTGGCAAAATCTATGAATGTGATTAAGTGGAAAAATTTGATGGTGGAGGAGAAAATGATTTACTCATCTATATAAGAGAACAAAATTTCTTTAGTAAGGAGTCGAGAAGAAGAAGAAGCTACAGGAATTTCGTGTGAACAAGCTTTCATGCATTCTGATCATACTGGTTAGTGAGAACCGAGTTGCAGAACAATTACTGAGCTATAGAGAGCTATTATCGACGGATAGTAAGTTGATACAATATTGAAATTGAAGTGAAATATTGATCAGAAGGATTTGTATGGACTAAATATTGATCTGTAATCTACAATTAGAGTTGTATTAAGGCAGGTCATTTTATTGTTACATATTTAAGCATTGTATATAGTTCAAATCTCTTAACCCAGTGGACTTTGAAAGTCTTATGATGTATCATTCATAGAATGAATATTGTTATCCTGTCAACCCATAGTGAATGCTGGTTGGATGATAACTTCTAGTCTAAAATCCTCTAACAAGGTCACACCTGATAGTGTGTTTGTAACCTTTAACAAGGTTGGGTCTTAACTGACCTCACTTCAGAAGAGTGAACAATTTTGGGTTGCCGGTCCCAGGTGGTTTTTCCCTTTACAGGGTTTCCACATTAAATCTTTCATGTTATGTGTTGATTGTGATGTTTGTTTGTTATCATACTTTGCATGTTACATATTAGATTTGATTGGTAAATAGTTTAGTATTAGACTGGTAATCAGTAAAAGCATAGATAGTGAGAGTTATTATTGCTTACCGACAAGTAGAAAGTGAAGAAATTGTTTTGAATTATACATTTTGAATTGGGACACTAGATAACTGATTCACCCACCTCTCAGTTATTCTAACAATTGGTATCAGAGCACTAGTTGCTTGGAATAGAGTTTTAAGGACTTAAGCATAAAGGTCTCAAGATGTATACGAGGGAAGTACCAAAATTGAATAAAGAGAACTCCACAATATGGCAAAGTAGAATGAAGTTGCACATATCTGGAATTGGGAACTCAGCACTAGATCTGATGCGAATTGGATACATGCAACCACCCATTGGTCCCCTAACTATTGATCAATTGAAGGATAAGCATGAACACAATGTTACTATGATGGAACTTGCTGCTACCTATACTGATGCTGAATTTGAAGATATCAAGACATGCACAACTGCCAAAGGAATGTGGGATAAGTTAGTACAAATCTACAGTGGATATCTAAATGTCAAAAGAGCTCGAGTTGAAAGTCTGAGAGGTAGATTTGATGATATGAGAATGAAAGAAGGATAAAATATTGTCCAATATTCAAATAGACTCAAAGAGGTGGTACATGCTATTAGAGCATCTGATGGAGTAATTAATGATGAAACTGTGATAAGCAAGATTCTCAGAACTTTGCTACTAGTTTATGCAATTAGGATTTCTGCAATTCATGAAACAAGAGCTACATCCAACCTTACTCTTGACACTCTGATTGATAAACTTACAACCTTTGAACTCAATAACTTTGACAATAGTGTTGTTCCTTCTATTGAATCCACTTTCATGTCTTCTCCAAAGATTGGAAAGTCTAGCAGGAATGGTAAGAATTGTGATAGTGATGACAATATCGATGATGAACTTGAAGAGCTTGAAGCACTTATGGCTAGAAGATTGCCCAAAGGAAAAGGAAGGTATAGAGGCAAGCTACCTTTAGCATGCTTTAACTATAAAGAAGTTGGTCATATTGTTGCTAGATGTCCTCAGAAGAAAGATGATGATAGATCTAAAGACTGATCTGATGGAAGCTATGGAAGAAGAGTCAACAGAGGTTACCGACACAACAACAGAGACAACCGAGATGAAAAAGGCAAAAAGGTATGTTACATAGCTGAAGATATTGAAACTGAATCTGATTCTAATGATGATATAGAAGTTGTATTTGTTGCTATGAAAGATGACTCAGAAGAGGAAGAGAAACATGAAGAGACAACCTTGATCTCTAAAGTAAGTAGAAATGATACATGGATCATAGACAGTGGCTGCACACATCATATGACTGGTGATGTAGAGAAGTTTGATCATCTTGTTGAATATAATGGAGGATCTGTGAGAATGGGAAATGATGCACCTTGTATGGTAAGAGGTAAAGGCTCACTTATGATCAATGATAGATTACAATGTGAAAATGCATGTTGGGTAGATGGACTGAACTATAATCTGATAAGTGTGGCACATTTGAACAATTCAGGCCACCGAAGATGATCAAGATTAGTAGAAAGAAAAGAGTTAGAGGACTACCTAACTTAACAAAACCTGATCATGCTATGTGCCATGAATGTCAAAGAGGTAAGATGACTAAATCTAGTTTCAAAAGCAAAGACTCCTCAACAAAGAAGATACTTGAGTTGGTTCATACCGACCTATGTGGTCCTATGAGAACTCAGAGCTGTTCTGGTGATAAATATTTTATTCTTTTTGTTGATGATTATACTAGACTGATGACTGTTATGTTCTTGAAAGAGAAATATGAAGCTTTCAAAATGTTTAAATGGTATAAAGCTAAGGTAGAGAAAGAAACTAGAAAAGAAATAAAATTTTTGAGATCTGATAGAGGAGGTGAATTCATCTCTGATGAATTTACTAACTTTAGCAATGAGCATGGAATCAAGAGGCAGGTATCTACACTGAGGACACCTCAACAAAATGGCATTGCTGAAAGAAGGAATAGGTCTATAATTGATTGTGCTAGAACACTGATGATATAGAAGAATGTTGCTCAGACATATTGGAGGGAAGCTATTAGCATAGTTATATATGTTCTTAACCGAGTACAACTGAAGAAGGACTCAAATCGAACACCTTATTAACTATGGTTTGGACACAAACCTACTGTAAGTTATTTCAAAATTTTTGGAAGTAAATGCTTTATCTTGAAAGATGAAAGAAATGGAAAATTTGATTCTAAAGGAGATGAAGGGATATTTCTGGGATATTCCACTACAAGTAAAGTATACAAATGTTTGAATAAGGCTACAAATAAGATTATTGAAAGTACTAATGTTCATGTTGATGAATTTGATGATAAGTACACTAAGGAAAGTACAAAGGAACTGGAAGACTATGGTAGATTCACTTACATTGAATATCTAGAGTGTTTACCAACACCACAGATAGTGTTAATCGGTTAGCAGGGAATCAATGCAGTACAACAAGCACCACAAACCGGTGAACATGAAGAAGTTGTCAAGAAAGAAAATGACCCTAAGTAGGATGAACAAGAAAGGAGAAATCAAGTCTTGGCTAGTTTTTTCAAAAGACATCATCTTGAAACATAAATCATTGGAGACAGACATGCTGGAATGCAAACCAGAAGCAAAACAAGACAAGGTACATGTTTAATTTGTGAATTTGAACCTAAGACTGTGAAAGTTGCATTAGAGAATGAAGAATGGGTTAATGCAATGAAGGAGGAAATAGAACAAATTGAAAAGAAAAAAACCTGGTCCTTAGTACCCCAACCAAAAGATAAGAATGTTATCGGTACTAAGTGGATATACATGAATAAATTGAATGAAAATGGTGAAGTCACAAGAAATAAAGGTAGATTAGTATGCAAGGGAAATGCACAGGAAGAAGGCATTGACTATGGTGAGACATTTGCATCTATTGCTAGAATAGGAGTTAGAATGCTACTTGCATATGCTGCACATAAGAAATTCAAAGTCTATCAAATGGATGTGAAGTCAACATTTTTAAATGGTATACTTGAAGAAGAAGTCTACATTGAACAACCTGAAGGATTTGTTGATCCCAACAATAAAGACATGGTATGTAGATTACATAAAGCTTTATATGGACTAAAGCAAGCACTAAGAGCATGGTATGAAAGACTGCATACTTACTTGTTAAGTATTGGATTTGTTAGAACAAGTGAAAACAATAATCTATATGTGAAAGGTGATACTGATGATACTATTATCATTGCTGAAATATTTGTTGATGACATTATCTTTGGAGACTCAGATCTTGTCTGCAAGGCATTTGCTGATGAAATGAAAAAGGAATTTGACATGTCAATGTTCAGAGAGATTAAATTCTTTCTTGGACTACAAGTGATTCAGCAGAGTGATGGGATATTCATCACACAATCTAAATACATAAAGGAAGTACTGAAGACATTTGGCATGGAAGATGCTAAACCTGTAGGAACACTGATGGCTACTGGATGCAAATTGACAAAGGAGGATGAAACTACCGAGGTAAACCAGACACTGTACTGATCCATGATTGGTAAGTTAATGTACATAGTTCACAGTAGGCCAGATATAGCACATGCTGTAGGAATTGTTGCAAGATTTTTTGCTAATCCTAGAGAATCACACATGATAGCTACAAAAAGGATCTTAAGATACTTGAAGAAAATAAAAAATTATGGATTATGGTATTCTAAGGAAGGGAAGTTTGAACTAAAAGTTTACACCGATGCTGATTGGGCTGGAAATGTGGATGATAGAAAAAGCACCACTGGAGGAGCATTTTTCTTTGGTGATAGACTTGTAACCTAGACAAGTAAAAAGTAGGCTTGTATTTCTTAGTCTACAGCTGAAGCAAAATATGTTGCTGCTGCTACTAACTATTCAAACATTGCATATATCAAGCAAGTGTTGGAAGGAATGAATGAGGTAATCACTGACCCGGTGATTATATATTGTGACAACACTAGTGCAATTAATATTTCAAAGAATCCTGTGATGCACTCTAAGACAAAGCATATATCTATTAAGTATCATTACTTGAGAGAACAAGTGCAAGAGAATCAAGTTAAGTTAAAATTTGTTACATCCAAAGAACAAATTGTAGACATTTTTAAAAAACCCCTACCGAAGGACACATTTGAATACTTGAGGACTAGACTTGGGGTCTATCCCCTATCTATCGGTCACTAAGGTGATTTGGATGTTGCATCAGCCAATTATTATTAGAATATCATTCATGTTGATGTAGCATAGCTCACACTTTGAATCATGTTCAAGGTTGTGATTAAGTTTGATAACTTGAACCGATGAGATATCAATATACAGAGATACACAGGAAGTTGAACACCACAAAGGGTTACTTGGCTACTACAGAGCTGATTGTTTATTTGTTTCTTTGGCATTGTTGTCAAAGGGAGAGATAAATAATATGAAATGAAAAAAGGAGAGATAAAATGAAAAAGGGAGAGATTAAACCAAATATGAAAAGGAACAAGCACCGATGACAATTATCTAAGGGAGAGACAATCTAAATGAGATAGAGTACTGAAGATCAGTTATAGAGAACAAAAGTAGGAACAAGAGAACTGAAAAGATCACAACTATAGAAAGGTAAAGTTGTATTACTTAATATTGGTTCAGTAACATAGTGATTAAACATATTAAGTCTATTCAACTTACAACATTTGTTTACAAAGTTGTAGAATGTATGTTTGGTATGTGTATGGTACATTTCATATTACTTGAGTTGCCATCAATGCCAAAGGGAGAGATTGTTGGACTACAACTGATTTAGAATCTGATTGAAGGATCTATGATTGCAAGATCACTGAGAAGTTGTTGATTAGATATTTAATATGATTAAATTAGTATTATGTTGTCGTTGATGTCAACTAGTTTGACAACACTTATCTTGTAAGTTACTATACCGAGACATCTGAAGAAAAGTGGAAAAGAGATGAAGAATAGAGAATTCTACATGAGGAAAGATGTACATGACAGATGAGGATGAGGAACACATTGAGTAACTTATTGATGAGTCTATGACTTGATGATATTGACTTTATTATGTTGCATTCATCTATAATGAAGTATAGAGCTGAAAGACCCAAAGTAATGCTATCGGTAAATGAAGCATTTTTAGTATACACCAACGAAGTGTAGTGTATACTGACCATAGTATTAACTAAGTAGTGTTCACTGACACATTCTTTGTTAAACGAGTGGAATAGAATGAATTAAATGATTAGTTTAAGTCGATAGGAATGATGAGTTGGCAAAAGTATAACATCAAGGTAACAGATAATGTTTGTTACGCAGATCAATGGCTGACAAAATTCAAAGAAGATCTAATGGAGAAGATTGAAACATGTTATTGACACAAGTACCGAGAAAGTTTTAAGTGGCAAAATCTAATGGTGGAGGAGAAAATGATTTACTCATCTATATAAGAGAACATAATTTCTTTAGTAAGGAGTCGAGAAGAAGAAGAAGTTGCAGGAATTTCACGTGAACAAGCTTTCATGCATTCTGATCATACTTGTTAGTGAGAACTAAGCTGCAGAACAATTACCAAGCTATAGAGAGCTATTACCAACGGATAGTAAGTTGATACAGTATTGAAACTGAAGTGAAATATTGATCAGAAGGATTTGTATGGACTATATATTGATTTGTAATCTACAATTAGAGTTGTATTAAGGCAGGTCATTTTACTATTACATATTTAACCATTGTATATAGTTCAAATCTCTTAACCGAGTGGACTCTGAAAGTCTTATGATGTATCATTCATAGAATGAACATTGTTATCCTGTCAACCCATAGTGAATGCTGGTTGGATGATAACTTCTAGTCTAAAATCCTCTAACAAGGTCACACCTGATAGTGTGTTTGTAACCTTTAACAGGGTTGGGTCTTAACCGACCTCACTTCAGAAGAGTGAACAATTTTGGGTTGTCGGTCCCAGGTGGTTTTCCCTTTACAGGGTTTCCACGTTAAATATTTCATGTTATGTGTTGATTTTGATGTTTGTTTGTTATCATACTTTGCATGTTACATATTAGATTTGATCGGTAAAGAGTTTAGTATTAGACTAGTAATCGGTAAAAGTACAGACAAGGAGAGTTATTATTGCTTATCAACAAGCAAAAAGTGAAGAAATTGTTTTGAATTATACATTTTGAATTGTGACACTGGATAACTGATTCACCCCCCTCTTAGTTATTCTAACAGTAATGAGTTGTCCCAACTTCTCAATAGGAGTAGACTTCTTGTCATATTCAACCTCTAGTATTAGTTTAGAAAAAAATATCTAGCTTTTAATATGACTTGTCCTTCTTGCTTCATCTTCTCCTTTCTAGATTTGGACTTAATTTATATTGAAAATTCATCATGTCCTTTGGGTTCATTGAGATTATATCTACTTGACCCTTTACCAGTAATTCATCATCATCAATTCTTATCTTGGACAGGGAGGAAGATGGAACCTTTTCTTGTTCTATCTCAGTAATTACTTCCTCTTATTTAGCTTGCACAGTATCATCTATACTCTTCTTTTCTTGAATTTTTTCTTTCTTTGGTACATTTGTAGTAACACTTACTTTTGCATCATCAAGAAAATCTTGACTAGTAACCAAGTATACTATTACATCCTCCTTTTGTTCCTCTTGAATGTCTGGTTGATCAAGTATGTTAATTGGTTTAACCTATGTTCCTTGTTCTAAAATGTCTCATGTGTCATCGACATTATCTTGTGTAACACTAAAAAATTAATTATCAAGTGTGACACTAAAACCATCAATATTCCATCCTTCATTGGTTTGAATAAACACCAGTTGACCTTCATCCATGTCGAGTCTCACTGGCTCCTCAACATGTTCAATAGTTTTCTCCATCTCTACACCCTTGAGCATACCAAAGTGTTTCATCAAGATTTCTTCAGTCTCATCATGTACACCAAGAGAATCACCACATACAAATCTAGTGAGTCTATTTTTTGTCTTGAATAAAGATCTTGTGGAAGAAATTACCTTTTTCACTTCTTGTGACATCTCTAGTTGTAATTTCATTACCACATACTCTATTGATTCCTTATCCTATTTGATTATAGTATGTCATCTGGCTTCTAGGTTGTTATATAAGGAATTTAAAACTTGACCTTGCAGTTCCATCACCATTTTACTAAATTTATTCATGCTATATACAATAGCATCTTCAATCAAATCCTGGTCATATTTATTGAACTTATCGAAATATTTGTTCACTTTAACAAACAATCCCCATTTCGTCACTTCTTGAATTATGTCATCAACACTCATGAATTTATTGAAATCATGAACTATTGATTTTGGAGTAGGGGAACCTACCACCTTAGAATTTTTTACTTTATATTTGAGCTCTCTTTTCTCCTTCTCTGATTCAGTTTCTTCACTTTTGTCATTAGTTGCACCTTTATCTCTCATTGCTTTCTCCTTCTTCTCTTTTCCTACGGTAACTTGTGATTTGAATGGTTCTATTATCATTGTAGAAGGATTGGAAACCTTGGATGATTTATTTTCATAAGATTTCATTGGATCTTCTTCTTTAACTTATTTCTCCTTCTTCATTATACCACTTCTTGTTTCTATACCGATTGGGGCACTACTGGTTGCACCTACTACTTCCACATCATCTTCTTTTTTTTGTCATACTAAAAACACTTTCTTGTTCTACAACATTATTGACTCTTAATTTCTCAAGTTGTTCTTAGTAAATCCTTTTTGTTCAAATAATTGTTCAACTTCCTTTCTTATTTTCTTCTCACTGGCCAGTTTCATCAAATCAATGTGTACTTGCAGAGATTTTTCTTCATAAGTCCCAAACCTTGGAGTCTTGGGATGTAATGGTTAAGCTAAAAAGTTTTCTACAAATAATATCAAGATGTATCCTTCAAATTCATATCCCATAGGCATTACCCATGAGGTCCTAGGCTCAACTTCCATCATCAAGCATGAATTAGTATCTACCATAAAGAAAATGGTATAATCCTTGTATTTTCAACAATTTTTGAAGGTATTCTTTCTTTCTCATGCATCCTTTTCTAAAAACATTTGAAATATCCCTGTATCTTGCTAATAAATTCACTACCCAAGATTCTGATCATGTTATTTATCTGAATACACACTAGAGTACCTATTTTCCATGCTATAATACTAATACTAGGAAACATATTCTGAAAATAGAAGAATAAACATACTATAAAAAAACCATATTTAAATTTATGCCTCTTATCCTTCTTTATCTTCTTGAGATTCAACATTAACTCCTCCCTTAGTGCTTCATCTAGATCATAATCATTATTTTCTTTGATCATCATGTGGGTAGTATGAATGGCACCACCAGGTATACTGTTCACCTGACTAGAATTATAAACCTTGTATCCAATCACCATTGATGTCTATTTAACTTCTTTATCTATGATATCATTCACAGTCATCACACACCAATCCTATATAGACTTTTTCAATTTGATCACCTCTTTATTGGGAATAATATGAAGAATAGGTACATTATCGGTTGCAGATAGACTGGTTACATCATAGATTGCTTCCTTGGTTATCTTGTGTGGTTTGTCCAACCATATAAAATGATCATGTATCCTGTTGAGAACATATCTTATCTGATCATCTTCAAATTCATAGGGAGATAACAACATGATGAAAACCTTTATCATAAATAGGTTTGTTCTCATCCTTAAATATCAAATTCTAATCACACAGCTTCTTCTATTGATCATAGATATCTCTTGTCCAAAGATCTTATAGCTTGCAGTGAATATAATATCTTATATCTTCCACATTTAGGACTCCATAGGGTACATTGGCTAGGGCACCTGCTAGACCATTTTCCATTGACTTGAATGGGTAGTGTTTGAATTATGTTCGTGGTTTCTCAGTTATATTGATCAACTTAGGAGTATTCATTGATACTCCTAAAGAGTTATTTTGTTGTCATTAGTTTTGTTAAAGTCATATTGATTGTCAAAGTCAAGTGGTGAATGAAGGAGTCATATGACTCAGTCGGTAAAACAAATAAGTCAGTTGGTAAAGGCAAAGATAATTTTGGTAAAAGGAAATGGGCGACAAACAACAAGAAGTGAAAGATAGTTACCAAGTCAAAGTGTATGATAGTAGTTACCGAGATGAGAGTATACATGTTTCCAAGAAAGAACAAAATGTGTTATCGAGTAACATAGGCTAACATAATAGATATATTAGATACATTGGATCTGGACATAGAGCATAAAACATTTTATAGATTTCAAGGAGATCATTTGGTAATACATTAGAGATATAAACAAGATGTTTTTTCATTATTACAAGGTAAAATCCACCAATGAAAATTAAGTGGAATATATACATTGGAAGTGTAACAAATGCTAGCACCACTTAAGGAGAAGAATCTAGAACATTTCCACCACTTCTAGGTCCACTATATAAAGAACAATCTATGAAGATAAAAAAATTGTTGAGTATAGATAACAGGTGATGATTAGTCAAAGATAAATGTGAAGGTGATGAAGAGAAGATAAGCTACCGAGTAATAGAGAAGTAAAATATAATTTTGAATGTTAATCAGAGTTGAGGCTACCGAGCACAAAAGTTGAATTGTTAGTGAAATTCAAAATGAAATAAATGATATTGAGCATATTGAGTTTGACAAGCATATCTCAATGCATCTCTACATAAATTTTTAGTATTGATTTAAATTGTAATCATAGAGATAACAAGGTAGATTGAATAAGTCTTTTGTACTCCTAACAGGGTAAATACTCTTAACAGGGTAAGATATCAGAAATAGCTAAATTTTGTAGCTCTAACCAAGAAATCATTTTGTTACAGTAGTGAAGGTTTTTGGGTACCATTCCCACCACAGTTTTTTCCTCTGACCAAGGATTTCTGTGAGACCAAAAATAATGGTGTTATGAGTTTTTTTTTTTGATGTTTTGATTTATATATTTTATGATGTTTCATGCAAATGTTTCAATTCAGAGAATGGTTAGAAAAGTAGTTAAAATTTTTTGGAGTAATGATTCACCCCTCCCCTCTCACTACTTAAATTTCCATCATTAATTCAAAAATTAGTATCAGATCTATAAACTCTTGAGATAAAGGTTTAACCACCTGAGAGTGAAAAGATCACATCCTTGGAAAGTTATAAGAAAGCTAAGAAAATTGACAATCTTGAGTTTGAATTATAAAATTCACATGAACTGATTGATGATTTGAAGAGGAAATTGGAAAAGCCATTGAGGGTAAGAACCTGTTTATCTAATGAATTGAAGTCCACACAAGAACATGTTGAGATACTTGAGACATCATCTAAAGGGAGTTTGAATGATGAATTTGAAACAACTATTGCAAAAATGATGGAAAATAACAAAGCTCTCACTCAGTAGCTGAATCTGATGAAGAGAGATCAAGAGGCACAAGGTATTAGAATGGGTGAAATACTTGAATCAAAAAGATCAGTTGAAGATGGAAAAATATTGGTAGAAGAAGGTAAAAGTAAATTTGAGACAAAAATAACTGAAAAAGATGATAAGATCATGAGAATGATACAAACACAGTATGTTATGACTGATCAAATGGTGAATGAAAATCAAGAGACAACCAGAAAGGAATCTAAAAGTCAAGCATTAAGGTCTGAGGTTGAAAGATTGACAAAGGAACTGAAATCTGAAAAGGAAACCAATGAAGTATTGAAAATGAATGAAGAAACATTAATAATGCTGGATGAATAACTTAGAGGCTAGAGATAGCTGAGAGATACAAATGGACTTGGATTTAGTAAAAACAACACTACCAAGAAGGGAGAGTCCTCAAATCAAGCTACCAACCAAGATACTACTACTCCACTGAAGACAAAGAAGACTAGTTGTTATCATTGTGGGAAACTTGGTCATACAACTAATGTCTACAGGAGCAAAAGAGGTAAACCACCAAGAATTTCTAAATTTGATGGTTTTTGTTATAATTGCAATAAGTATGGACATAAAGAATTTGAGTGTAGATCAAGGATTGCTAACAATATAAGAAAGTCGTAATTCAATGGTTACTATGATACTTGTAATAGATAAGGTCATAAATCTAAAGAGTGCAAGTCACAAAGAAAGAATGTAAAATGGGCACCTAATTGAAAAAATACTACAATAAAATGAAAAGGCTCAACAATACCATGGGACTACAACATAAGAATTTCATGTTCAACATGTGGTAGATTTGGTCACATTGTAGAAAATTTCATTTTGATGCATGGAAGAAACAATATAAGATCATGGAGGAATCCTGGAATGGAAATTTTGTATTGTCATAAGGTAGGTCACCTAGCCAAAGACTGTAGGTACTGAGATAATTAAGCTCCAACCAAGGAAAAGACTAGTGAAACAGTCCAAGTAAACATTGAAGAAATCATAGATCAGATGAACATAACATGGAGAAGGAAGCCTCTAGATGATGGGACTGCACTTGGAACAATTAATGGTACCTGATCCTCAGGATTGAATGCACCTATCTGCACCTAATCAATTAAAGGTATGTGTAGGAACTGTGAGCTAAATTTCAATCCTAAATTGATTCCTAACATTGGTGTAGAGATCCATATAAGCATATTAAGATGTATTTGGATATATGATTGTGAAGTTTAAATTTCATGTTTGATCGGTATAAGGAAAAGGTATTTTGTTTCATCTGGTGAAAGGAAGTGTAGTTTGGTATTTAGTAAAAAAGGAGTCGGTGATTGCATTAAATGGTAAAATTATAGCCATTGGAAACCCTAAATGAGAAAAAAGTAATAATTAATTTTTACCTAACCTTTTCAAGAGTATCTAAGTGAATTGTAGAGACAAGTCTTCTAAAAAAATTCAAGCAATTGATGTAGAAAGATATAAGCATGAGAAATCTTATTCAAGCAATTTAAGGTGTTTTCCCAAGCTACAAGAGTGTGACAAAGTTGATTTTCAAACGTAACCCTACATCAAGCAAGAAGATACATACTTGAATCGATGACACCAAAAGTTCAGAAACTTGTTGTTGAGATGGTTGATCCAGTCAACCCAAAGTACAAGATACTACTAGCTAAAGCTATAGAACCTAATAAGTTGGAAGCTCTATCTTCCATTCCTCCTAGAGTTATTTTTATCAAAGACATTTTTGCCTTCATCCATTATAAAATCGAGGAGTTTTGTAAAACCAACATTGATAGATCATACCAAAATCTATGTGTGAATGGTAAGTTGAAGGACTAACACATTTATCTTAATATTAAGGGTTCAATGCATTCCCTACATTTATTGAGTATGTTCAAGATTGAATGGATGAGAATGGTACTAAACCAAGCTCATGACCAATTTATGTGGCTCGATGCACTAGTCAAGATCACAAAAGATGTTATACACATTATGAATGGTTATCCAATCGGTGATATACCAAAAGCACATAAGAAAACCAATAAGAACAAGTTGTATGAATTGACACAAGAAAAATGGGATGGTAGAGGTCTCAAATTGTCAACTATAGAAGATCCCGAGTTACGATTCACATGTAATGTCATCTCCTACCAGATCTTCCAACCCTCTTGGGTAGATAGTGTATCATGTGGAGCTGTGGATATTACCTATAAGATAGTCAAGAAAGATATGAAGATTTATCTATGTGAGATCCCACTAAAGAATTTTTATGATAACATGAACACCATTCGGAAAGGAAATACCAACACTTTGAAGTTCGGTTCATTGTTGGTATGCGTATTTTTCTATTTTCAAAACTTCTTTCCATCAATTGGTAATGTAGTTTGGAGTGTGAAGAAACCAATTATTTATCAAATAAATGAATTCATTAAAATTTTAGGAGACAACTTTTATATGGAAGTTCCAAACCAAAATGCATAAGATATTTAGAATTCCACCTTATTTAGTGGAAAAATACTAAGACACTATTTTTTTTGAAGTTGATACCGACACTTGCATTGTGAAGGTTGTGGAGCCAAGGACTATCTGGATACAAAAAATGGGATATAAAATGGACATTGACATTGCTTCTCAACAAATAGAAGCCTTTTTATCTAAACCAGTAGATAAGAGAGCTAATAGGTATGGGACTTATGAAGAAGTGAAGGAAAATATAAAATTAGGTATATTGATACCGAAGGCACAAAGAAAAACTAGCAGAATGATACGTAGCTTATCATAAAATCTTGATATGAACATTGAAGAAGATGAGGTAGGTCCTTCCAAAGTAAAGGGGAAGAAACCAAGAGTGAAAAAGGAAACATCGAGTCCAATAGGTACAATACCATTAACAAGGTCTTCATCCACACTGAGGGAGAAGAAGAAATATGAATTAGATCTACCAAAGCCTAAGACTTATGTGAGAGAAAAGAAAACATTAGGTAGACCAATAAGAAAGTTGAAATTACAAGAGGATAGTGAGACAAAATCAGGATACTTAAGAAAATTCAAATTTGTGCAGAACCAACCCTTTAAATAGAGAAACCTAGATGAGTTTCTTGAGAACCTTAAGAAAAATGAAGGTTTTGCAAGAATCAAGTATGAAAATTATGATAAGAGGAGTAAAGAAGACAAGGAAAAGATTGAGGAGGAAGTTGTATTTACACTAAATAAATTTAGAACTATTCTAGTTGAACTTGCCAACGCCCACCTACCTGATGAGATATACAAAAAGATAGATGCTAGATGGAAGTATGCTATGAATTTTGAGAAGAAAATGAGGGAAATATGCCTAGCTATTATTGTGCCTAAGTTTTCTATACAAGAAATCAAAGAATCACTAAAAGAACATTCTAAAAGATTCCTTGTCAAGATCATATCACTAAAGATCATGGTTGGTGAACTTGAAGCTATGAAAAAGGAAACATATGGTATATGGAGAAAAATATTCTTTCTTGACCAACCGACCAAGACTGAGGAGAAACAAGGTAAGTCAGATCCTATTGACTTGACCCTAGAAAAAGATGAAGTAATTATTGAGGATATAACTAAAAAGGATCCAATAGAACAAATCAAACATGATGAAGATGTCATGGCCACCGAGGACAAGGAAAATGAACAAATAGACGTTGATGATACAGTAAATGTTAAATTGATAGATGATGAACTAGTACAAGAACAAGTAATTGATTTTCCTCATATTCATGAGGTCATCTTGGAAGTTACCAAGGATATTCCTATTGATTTTGAAGAAAAATACACCGAACAAGAAAAGGTGATAGAACAAAAAGTAACCAAGGATACCAAAGTGATCAAGACAAATCAAGGTTAGAATACTAAGAAAGTCACATCTACTGAGACATCAAGACAACATTAGCCACAATTACAAGATAAGGAGAAGGAAAATGATAAAGAAGAAGAGAAGAAATAATAAGTTCATGAAGATAAGAAGGAAGAAAAGAAAGATGAAGAAAAAGAAGAAAGAACATAAGATACAACTACAACTACTACTTTTGACGCAAAGAAGGCATCTCTTTCCCCAAAGTTATCCACTGGAGAAAGTATGCAGATAAAAAATAAAAAGTCAAAGAAGAGAAAGCATGAGAAGGAAAAAGTTGACCTAAGTCAACAAATTGTAATTCCAAAGGTAGACATCTCCACCCTAAGCCCTAAAGAGCTATCAAAATTTGAAGATCTACTGAAAATGAAAGCAGCACAAGATAAATTACTAGCAAAGAATCAAAAGACATATGTGTTGGACTAGGTCTAGAAAGGTAAGTACCAAGAGTATATAGGTGAATCAATACTTCAAAATAATTGTAAACTTATCTGAAATTTCTTCACATTCATTTACAAATTCCTTATCATTTCATGCATCACATGAAATAAATTAAACATGTAATAATCAACACATAACACAAATATTTGGTATCACATAAATCCTTGTTAGAGGATAAAAACTATGGTGGGGATGACACCCACAAGACTTTACTACTGCAGAATAAAGTTTTCTCGATTAGAGCTAAAATGATTAGCTATTTTTGATAGCTTACCCTATTAAGAGTATTAACCTGGTTAAGAGTCTAAAGATTGTTAAGTCTACACTGTTAAGAGATTTCACAATCCTAATCTAAGAATTGTACATGGTTAAATGATTTACAATTAAGATATGATAGGATCTTATTGGTTAAGAGACTTATACAAAATCTAATTAGTCTTTAATCAGTAATAATAAAATGTCTGTCAAACTTCCATCAACAAATACTTATCAGATTCTATGTGCTCAATAACTCTTTACCTCATACTATGTATCCTTCACACAAACAATTCACTACTCAGTAGCTCAATTTTGAATCACAATCTCTATTTGTTCTTCACTACTCTATTACTCGATGGCTTCATTTCTCATTCACCTTCTGCTCTAATATGCTTCATATATGAAATCTCCTCTTGCATTCATATAATCCTTAACCACCACCCTGATCTTCATGTTGTAATCTTCTTATATACAACTTTTAAAGCGGTGCTAGGAGTTCTAGAATCGTGTCCTCAAGTGGTGCTAGCATTGGGTACACTTCCAATACATATTTAATCATTTATTCTCATTGGCGGATCTCACCTCCTAATCATGTGTAATCATTATGTTGTGATCTCCAATGTTATGTTATACGATCTCCTTGAGATTGGTAAACCATTTTTTATCTAGTGTTCAGGTTTAATGTACTTAGAATTCATTTGGTGTCAGCCTATTTTGCTCGATAAAACATTTTCCTTAACTCGGTAACCATCTTGTCTTCTTCATTAGGTTATTGGTATAACTTGGTTCTTGATGCTCAATTCTACCTCGCTTAGTGCCTATTCTTGCTTCTTCTTTACCAAAATTCCCTATCATCTTAATTCCTTTACTAACTCACTCTCTCTGCCTTACAAACTTGTCTTTTCTTCCTTACCGTCAAATGAATTTGAAAAACACAAAAAATTCCACATAACTAATTAAAAAAATAAACTCTTAGGAGTATCAATCTCCCCCTTTGGCATTAGTTTGGTATGTTTGTTAAAAACCTTCAAAAACTTCAAAGTCATTAAAAATATATCTTCAAAATTTATCCTTGTTCATTCTTCTTCCTCAGTAAAACTCATTACTCCCCCTGAAGTAATAATCTAGTACATCTCCATACTATATACATATTTATCCTTTTTTCATACTAATTCTTTTATAAATATTCCCCCTTATATAATTATTAATCATATTCCCCCTTTCACTTAGCAAGACAAAGTCAATATATTCTCCCTTTTCTAGCATAAATGCCAAAGTACTTACTGCTTATCCCATGTGGAGATCTTATAAAAAATTCTTTTATACTTATCCCAGGCATCCTTGAGTGATGCCTTCCAAGTATCCTTAAGTGTTCCAACACTATTATTTCCTCTCTTATATCAGTTGTAAGACTAACCATATTGTCTATAGCACTCACATCTAGTGTGCTAACTAAGTCTTTAGCCTTTTGAATTTTCTTCTGCAATGATTCTATTTTTAGTATCAAAATTGTTTGGAGTTCTAATAGATCCATCTTGATATGGTTTTCCTCCTTTCTCAACTCAAATTTCACTCCCATCAAGTGCTTTTGCCTCTCATAATAATCTATTATTGTCTTAGGCTCAGTGGAAATATTTGATAATAGCTCGGTGACCTCTTTTTCCACATTGTCATCTTTTTCTTTAATATCCTTAGTGAAATTAGATATTAAACAAATATTTTGAAATAAAGAAAGAATGGATTACATTTCTTGTTCTAATTCACTAATTAACTCTGAAAAATTCACCTTGTCTAATGCAACTAATTGAAGAACTTCTTCAATCACCTTGGTCTCCATATCCTTCTTGTGAACTTTCAACATATATTTAGCAGTGTCAGTACCTGGTTGATTGATCTAGTTGACAAGTTCTCTCAACTAACAATATATGTCTTTTTTCTCATTTATTGTTGCCTCAGGGAAAATATCATTCAAGATACTCTGTATTTTCTCCAACACATCTATTTTCCACTTCTTATCTAGGAGCTTATCTTGTGCAACTTTCCTCTTCAATAAATCAAAAAACTCAGAGAGTTTCTTAGGGCTCATGGTTGTGTAGTCAACCTTTGGTATAACTATAAATTAAGAAATCAACCTCTTTTTCTTCTTTTCTCTTCTTTGACTTTCCCTTTGAACTTGATGCCTTCTTTCATCTGATTGAGTTGAAATCTCTTTTATTTTATCTTCCTTTTCTTTCTTTTTCTCTTCTGGTTTCTTCTCTTCCTTCTTCTCTTGTGTTTCTTCTTTCTTTTCTTGTTTTTCCTCTTTCTTCTCTTCTATCTTTTCTTTCTCTTTCTTTGGTTTCTATTGTTGTCTAGTAGTTTCAGTGGGGGTCATCGACTCTTTATTCTGACCTTGAGTAGATTTAGTCTCTATAATTTTCTCCTCAGTCTCTTTAGTATTAGTATCTTTTGTTGGCTTGGTAGGAGTCTCAGCTTCAGTAGGTGCATCACCTGTCACCTCTATCTCACAAAAATTTATTATTTGAACAATTACAAGATCTTTTGTCAATAATCTTGTTGTAGCAGAATCATCTATATCCATAGCTTCTGACTCAATGGCCTCGGTTTTAATGACATCTTCATCTTCTTTAACTATGTCATTTGGATCTTGTTCAGTGATATCTTCTATGATGACTTCATCCTAATTTTTTATCAACTTAACAGGTTCATATCTATCTTCTTTTTCTTGGACTCCTTCAATTTTAAGTTGATCTATGGAAAAGATCTTTCTCCAAAGATCATCGGTGTCTTTTTGTACTTCTTCTAATTGACCAACCATAATACTCAATGCTCTTCCCTTTACCATAAATCTTGTCAAATACTCATTTAGTGTATCTCTTATTCATCTTTTTGTAAGGTCTGGGATAGTGATTGCAAGTGACCTTTCTCTTATTTATTTCTCTACAACAAGTGCATATTTATATCTAACATCTATTTTATGATACATCTCTCCTTCAAGATATTGTGCCACTTCAACTGGTATCATTCTAAAATTATGCAGCATGGCAATGACTATTTCTTCAATTTTATCCTTTTCTTCATTATTCCTTGTGTCATACTTCAACTATTGTATGACCTTAAGTCCACCATAATTTTCAAGTTTCTTGAGAAACTCATCAAGACTTTTCAACGTCTTTCTCAATGCAACTTTGAATTGTGATAGGTCATCCAACTCAGTATCATTCTCCTTTAGTAACTTCAATTTTCTTCTTGGCCTGCCAATGGCCTTACTTTCTCTAACATATGTCTTTATTTTCACTGGTTCAACTTCTACTTTCCCCTTTCCTCTTGATGTAGAGGTAGACCTTGTAGATGGTCTTAAACTAGCTAGGCTAGGGCTTCCTTCTTAACTTTTATTTTCTTCCCCTTTATCTCTGAATGCTCAATAAATTCTTCATCATCAACATCAATAATACCTAAGCTTTATGATAAATAACTTATCATTTTACTTGTTTTCTTGATTTCTTTCGATATTCTGAGACCTACTAGATAGTCACATTTATACTACTTTGCTTTCCATGATCTATGTACTTATTTCACAGACATACTTGACTATTTGAGACACTTATGTATTTAAGGATCTATTGAATCCTATGTTACATGTTCTGTACCTGATTATGTAATCAGGGTACACTTGAGATACTAGATGTTTTGATTCAGTTTCAGTTATGATGATGTCACATATGATGTTATATGATGTTTAAAACTATTGCAATGAAAAGCTGGTTTAGGAAATTGAAGTTATGCTTAGTTGATTCATTTACAGACAAAGTTTTAAACCATTCAATATTGATGATGTATTATTTTTATATCATGTTAATTGGACCTACTAATGTGTGCAATGAGTGTGTAGGATAAGTTGACCATGGATCTAAATGTGAAGATCTAGGGAACCTATGTTTATACCGTGCATTCCAAGGTCCTCTTTGTATAAAGAAATGTGGACCTCATTGTATAGTCTTTTATTCATGAATTTAGTTTGCATGTGTGTATCTAATTTAGTAAATGTATTTGTGACTTAACCATGTCATTTGTTTTAATTAATGTGCCAAATTTGGCAAATTGTGGCTTAAGTGTTGGCATGGTTAGTAAATTGTATTTGATTGGGTCAAGGGCTTGACTAGGGTTTAACATTAGGGTAGAATCAACTTACCTTGGCTTGGGAAGTTTCTAGATAGTCAACCAAGACTTGAAATCTATGTGTAAACTCTAGGTGGAGTCTAGGAGGGTCATTTGGGCTCACATAGGTTAAATGGGGTCAATTTAGCTACCCGGGTTGGTACCTTAGGGGTTAGGAGTCATTTTCAGCCCATTAAGAGCCTTAAAGCTCATTTATGACTCCCCTAAAGTCAAGATTTCCAAGTTGGTCGAAATTGAAGAGTTGTGAGGTTTTGGTTAACCTCTCTCTTCTTCCCAACTTGCATTCAACTCCATTTATGGTGAAGGAAGGCAAGTGGGAAGAAGGGAATGGAAGTTTCTTCCTCTCTTCTGATTGGATCCTAGATTTTAGGAGGTTTACCTATTTAGGGAAAGCTTGGAGAAGGGTTAGTTGTTCACCCACTCTCTAGATTTGGAGGCCTTTTCAATTTTGAAGGAGCTTAGGAAGGACTAGCTTGGAAGGAGTTTGCATTTTCTTAGTTTTCATTATTTTCTTGGATCAAGGTAGGATCTTGTGATATCTTTTGTTAATTCTTCCATGAGTTTGAGCTTGGAGCTCCATTAATGGAGTCCATGGCTTTTTAAAGATTTTTAGTTTGAAAATTTGAAGTTTTTGTAAATGTTGTTTTTACTTTGTGAATTCATTTTGGGATGGGATTCTTCAAGGTTTACTCACCTTAGGGAGGGTGGAGTAACCTTGAAGGGGGTAGTAGGAAGTAGACCCATGATGTGTAGAGTCTCCCATGTGTGGAGGGATAAAACATGGGGTTCCACAATACCCATGATGCCAAGCATGGCCTATGGGCACCTGGGGGCATAAGGAGAGTTAGACCGAATCTCTTGGAGATGGTCTTTCCAAGTCCATGTGTGGCTTGGAATATTTGTACTATGTTGTGGCTTCTCCTCCCTATAGTCCACCTCTACCCCATTCTCAGGAGGGTCTCTTGGAGCCCTTCCTCTTGTTAAACCCCATTGGGAAAATTCGTTCAAGTGTTTTCAAATTATGATTGTGCTTTCTGTTATGTTGGAAGTTCTTGTTTATACCCATTCCAAACTAGATTCCCCTAGCTCGAGAGTGGCCATGTAATGGCCTAGGTTGGGAGGTGAGCCTCCATGGTCAACCTCGCACTATCAGGATTCACAGCTAGATGTCAGACCTAGTAGATTGTGGACTTAGAGAAATTTTTGGTTGGAAATTTTGTTGTAAAATTTAATTTCAAGTATATGTCAAATTTGGAATCAAGGATTCCTTGTAAATCAAACATTTGAGTTTGTAGCATTATTTGAAAAACTATTTTGGAAAAATAGAGGATTTGGGGAAAGTTGGGACATTATGACAATGTAAAAAAAGAAATTTGTAATCTCCATTTAAATTTTGTGTGTTAAAGATGTTCAAAATTTTAGAAATAAATAAATGGGAAATTTTATGTTATTTTGTGAAAAAGAATTATTGGATTATTTGTTATAAGATTTTATGATATTTAGATGCTAAAGGTTTAAATATATTTCGTTAGTGGGGTAGAGAAAAGTAAATCTTTAAATTGATGATTAATTTATTTAGTTTGTAATTTGAATACAAATGAGTTGTATTAAGTACAAAAAGAAATAATATTAATTTATTTAGATCCATTAGATTTCCACAATCCATATTACTGTGAGTATTAGTTTCTGGATTCAATTGTGTAGCATTTTTTTGACCAACGTTTCGAATCATACTACATGATCCATCATCAGGGTGCTGCTAGAGAGAGAAGAAACATAGAATGATATGTTAATTTATTTGTTTTGTACTTAGTGTTTTTTTTGAAATATTTCTAGAAAAATAAAATGTTCAAAATAAAAATTTTACAAATACAATTTGTTAAGATTATTTTACAGATTGCAATGATATGTTTAAAATTTTAAAAAAATCTTCGCTCATATCCACTGTTTCAAAATTCAGGAATTTTTCCTTCTTACCACTAAAATTAAATATTATTATATGTAATTTTGTTAGTTTTATTTTTGTAATAAATATATTAAATAAAATTGAAAAAAAATAATAAAATAAAATGTAATATAACAATAAATTAATGAGTTGAGGGTTTATATTTTTTAAATCCCAAACTTGGGATTGTGCGCAAAGCGCACAAAATGATTTTATTAACGCATGGAGAGAAGACCGAAACCCCAACCCCCCATCCCTTTTTCCCGCTCCTCCCTGCTACCCCTCTCCTCCTCCCAACGACGACAAGGGTGGTGCTGCTTGGGCGGTGCCACCACCCACCCCACCACTATTGTTGGAGAGGCGGGCGGAGCGGTGCTTGCGCCAGGCCACCACTCCTCCACTCCTTGCGTGTGTCATGTACGCACGCAGCCCTTGCACAAACCATTTCCTCCAGGGTGTGGTTTAAAACAATGCGTGTTAATTTATTTTTTTTCTTTATTTTATTTTTTGTTATTAGATTTAGTTTGTTTATTATTTAATTTTTAATATTATAAAGTTAGTTTTTATATGTGATTATAGGTTTGTATATATAAATTTAGATTTGTATGTTTAAAAAATTTATTTTATTAATTGTTTATAAAAGAGATTTATTTATATAAAAGTTTAGATTTATTTATTTGGGATAAGTATTACATTAAATAGTTTCTATTTTAAAAAAAGAGAGATTAAATGTTATTTTAATCTATTTTATTAAGGAAAGTTTATAATATGGCATATTCATATGGGTTTTATTTTAATCATTTGATTTATTCATTAAATGTTAAACGTAGTTTTATTAAAATACATGGATAATAAATTATAGGTTTTTGTCGGAATGTTAATAGGTGAATATTTCATTTAACAAAATAAAATTGCTCATACTAATAATAAAGACTTATCTAAACGGGATTAATATTGTTATTTAAATATAGAAAGACATTTTTAACGCCTCCTAGACATTGAATCTCTAGTCTTTTTAAACATTAGAGGTCATAATGACCTTTTCGTGCACGGTTGACTTCTGATCAACTCTGGTAAAAACCTGAGACAAGTGTCTCAGTTTGCGTGCACAACCTTTTCCAATCATGATGTATACTTTAGATGCTTGTAGGAAGCCAAGCTTTTGTATAGTTGACTTTTTGGTCAACATAGTCAAACCTTGGATATAACCTCAGTTTGCATGCACAAATCTTACCCTGGCATGTTTTAGACTTAGTAGAATCTTTGTGGGGCGTATTTGGGCATAGTTGACTTTTTGGTCAACCCTTGGTCAAACCTTGGTCAAATGCCTCAGTTTGCATGCCCAAGTATTCTTGGATGCATTTTATATCCTTTGAGCTTGGTTGCACGTACTTTGGTGCATGGTTGGCTTTTGGTCAACTTTAGTTGACTTTTAGTCAACTATCTTGATTTGCATACCAATAGAAGCTAGTAGTCTAAGGAACCTTGTAGCTTGGATTGGAGCTATTTGATGAGGTTTGAATTTTAGTCAAACTTGGTCAAACATGGTCAACCTAATATGGTTTGACCCTTGTGTGTTTATAGACACCTCGATACTTCCTGTCGTCTGTTTTCTCTTTGCACCGTTTTGCATGCACGTAGAGACTTTTTCCAGTTAGTATTCTTTTTTTAGTTTCTTTAGTGTGATTTTTTTGTAGTTGGTTAGTAGGTTTTAGAAAAAAAATGTAGTTGTGTTTTACTTACTTTTTGAGCATGACATTTTGGTATCAGATCACGGTTTAGTTAACTTTGGGAATCTAACCCACTTTGTAGTTGCTAAACTTTTGTCTTGTTATGTGTGTAGGATGCCTCCACTCACTTGATTAGCTCATAGATGTGGATGTGGACGTAGGCATGTCTCTTTATCCTAGGAAGAGGTACAGTCAGAGGTAGAGGTTTGAGAGGAGAACCAGGCTCCACCTCCCGAACCACCTCCCGAAACACATTATTTTTTGTTGAGGAAACCTTGTTAAAGATAAAACCCTAGTGGGAATTAACACCCGCTAATGATGTACTGAGAGTATATTATCCTTGTTAGAAGATCTAGCCCTATTAGGAGCTAATTAAAACATTATAGTACATAGTCCTTGTTAAAGGACATACCCTGTTAGGAGTCAAAAAGGAAGTGGGCTCACTGCCCAAAGAAGGTTATGACCACCTCCAGAACTCACTATTTGCAACACAAGTGTATGTAAGGAAGTACACAATCCTTGAACTGTCTAATAGAAACTATCTTTTCTTGATTAGTTCCAATGAAGTATATAAGTTATCTTCTTCTCTACATCCAGCAAACACAAGCTCGCAACTTCCACAATCCTCTTTTACATCACATACATACTACCATATCTTTTCAAAAGAAAAGATCTTGAATATATTCTATTACAAAATAAATGATCAGGTCGGCCAATTAGGATTTCCTAATATAAAAATAATCATATAAACCCTTGCTAAGATACACATAGTATCTAAAAAAAGTATACAATAATTACAATTCAATAATTATAATCCAGTATCAATAATCCATTCTTGTAATCCATAATACACACTACACTTCCAAAGTCAGCCCCAGACGAGTCTCCTCTAGAACATACGCCACATCTGACTTCATCATGCATCCCATGAATTGATAAGATCAACAAACATTCCTCAATATTCTATCTATGATTCCTTAGGCTCGCATACATTGAATCCTCATCACCTGTAAGATATACTTAAAACTCAGAGACTAACTTTGTCAACTTCCACTGTCACAGTCTAGTAACCAGTCTTCACTAAATCTTCTATAACTCAGCCAATATGCAATATTACATCATGTGATCTTAGATATAAGATCACAACACCTCCTTATACACACAACTATTTTTGCACATTATTAATCATCTGTACAGTGTCTATACACTGTAATAACTAGTATGTTCTCTCCATAGAAACATATGTTGACATCAATGACAAAACATGAATGACAATAGTAGTAATTCCAACATCCCTCAATGTAGTGATTAAACATATTAAATGCATATCCAACAATATCCTCAATGCATTAGCAATATCCAACAATCTCCCCCTTTGGCATTGATGGCAACATATGGGAATATCCATCAACCCAAAAAGTATTCTCTCAGTAACCTCAAGATAATCTTAAACAATGAACTCTTCTCAATAGAATCTCTCCTTATATAGTAATCATTTCCACATAGTCTCTTTACCCCTTTGACAAAAATAGAAAAGGGTGCCATAAGTCATCAACTATCTTCATCAATCAGGTGTTGAATGACCCAAATATATTTTGTAGATCTTCAACAATCACTCCCCCTAAGGATTAGATCCATACATCAAGTCCAGAATAAGATAGAGCTCTAAAAACCTCTCGACTAATGCATCCCTGCATCATTTAATTCTCACTAGGAGGGGCCTGCACCCCAAGCATACCTCTGAGATACTCAAAGACATCTTTTGGAAACAAATTTGTAAAGATGTCTTCTATTTGTTCTTTTATGCTAATGTATTCCAACCATATTTCCTTCTCTTCTACCTTGTCTCTCAAGAAGTGATAGTTAATAGAAATATGCTTAGTTTTAGAATGCATCACAGGATTCTTTGACATGTTTACTATACAGGTGTTATCAAAATGGATAACCACTAGTTCAATAAAAGTTATTCCAATATCTTTCAGCATTTATTTCATCCAAACAATTTGAGTGTAGTTAATAGTAGCAACAACATATTTGTAAATCAGTAGTAGATTGTTAATAGCGGCAACAATATATTTAGATTCGACAGTAGATTGAGCTGTACAATATTTCTTTTTACTTAACCATGAAACCAACTTTTTTCCAAGGAAAAATGCACCTCCACTGGTACTCTTCCTGTCATCGATATTCTCTGCCCAATCAGCATCAGTATAATCATGTAGTTCAAAGTCATCATTTTTATCATACCATAAGCCATATTCCATTGTTCCTTTCATATATCTAAATATCCTTTTCACAACAACCAAGTGTGTTTCTTTTGGATCTTCCTGATATCTAGCCACAATTCTAACAACATTAACAATATTTGGTCTGGAGTGAGTCAGATATTGTAATCCATCAACCATTGATTTATACTTGGTCTAAAAAACACTCTTTGTCTCATCATTATTTGTCAATTTATGACTAGTTACCATGGGTGTACCAACTGGTTTACAATCTTCCATTCCAAACTTTTTCAACATTTCTTTAAGATACTTAGTTTGAGGAATGAAAATGTCATTTTTGTTTTTGATTTATTTTTAGTCCAAGAAATAATTTCATTTCACCTATCATGGACATCTCAAATTCATTCTCTATTTCTTTAGAAAACTTCTTTCACATCTCATCATTGCCTCCAAAAATAATATCATCAACATAAACTTCTAGTATCAAAATTCTATCTTCACTAGTTCTCAAATACAAGTTACTGTCATCATTACCTTTGTTGGATCCAAGGTGAAGTAAGTACTTTTGTAACCTTGCATACCAATCCCTTGTGGCTTGGTTTAGTCCATATAGTTCCTTCTTCAACTTTCATACCATGTCTTCATTTTTAGTCAGAGAAAATCCATCAAGTTGTTCTATGTATACTTCCTCTTCAAGATCCTCATTTAGAAATGCATATTTCACATCCATCTAATATACTTTAAAGTCCTTATGTGTAGCATGAGCTAGAAATAATCTCACAGCTTCTATCCTGGCAACAAGAGAAAATGTCACTTCAAAATCTATGCCTTCTTGTTGTGAATAGCCTTTTCATACCCCTTCTTGCTTTGTTTCTTACAACAATTCATTCTTCATTCATTTTGTTTCTGAAAACCCACTTAGTTCCTATCACATTTTTGTATTTAGGTCTAGGAACCAATTCCCAAGTGTTATTTTTCTTTATCTGATTTAATTCTTCCTTCATAGCTTTGATCCAAGATTCATCTCTACAAGCTTCATTAGTAGTCTTTGGTTCAACTTGAGAAATTAAACAAATCTCTTCCCTTGTCTTTGATCAAGTCATTATTCCTTTACTTGCATTACCAATAATTTGATTTTTAGGATGATCTTTCGTAAGATACCTCAAAGTCTTAGGAATCTCAGTAGCCTCATTTGTGTCATCACAAATTTCATTTTCAGATTTAGTTTCAATATGTTCTTCTTCTTCTGTAGTAGCAACCTCCTTGATCTATGTATTTTGATTACAATCATACATTCTCTCTTGTATCTTGTTACTTTCAACCATCTTTCTTAATCTCAGGTTAAAGAATTTATTTAAGCCTTGGTTTTAGTAGAATAACCAAGAAAAATTCTTTCATCACTTCTAGCATCAAATTTCCCCATTTCATCATCTCTTTTGATATAGCATTTACTACCAAATAGTCTGAAATATTTTATAGTAGGAGTATGATTCAACCATAATTCATAAAGAGTCTTAGTTGTACCTTTTTTGATTTGAATTTTGTTTAAAGTGTATACTAATGTCCCAAAAGATTCTCTCCAATGCACATGAGATACATTGCCTTCCAACAACATTGTCCTAGCAACATCCAATATTGTTTTGTTTCTTCGCTCTGCTATCCCATTTTGCTATGGAGTCCTAGGAGCAAAAGTCTACCTATGTATTCCATGATCTTCGCAATATGAATTGAATAGATATGAAGTAAATTATCCACCTCTGTTTGATCTCAGACATTTTATTTTTAATCCTGATTTGTTCTCTACTTTTTCTTTAAATAACCTGAATTTGTCAAATGCTTTTGATTTCTCTTTCAAGTCAGTGATCCACATCATTCTAGAAAAGCCACCAACAAAAAGTATAAAGTACCTTTCACCATAGTATGATCTTGTCCTTGTAGGTCCACATAGGTCTGTATGTACTAGATCCAACTTTCCTTTTGCTATGTATGATTTACTTTTGTAGCTACTTCTGGTATGATTTCCCTTAACACATTCTCTACACCCAGTGTTAGATGGTTTTACAATTTTTAGTAGGTCTCTCACCACATTAGTTAAGCTTGCCTTCACAATATTATCAAAATTGACATGACAAAACCTTATTATCCATAACCAGATGTCATCTATCTTCGCAACATAACAAGAAGCTCTAGAAGTATTTTACTCAAATACATTACCTTTAGATTTAGTACCAGTTGCAATCAAGTTTCCTATCTTACTTATGATAAAAAAATTCCCATCAATGAAATTTAATTGATATCCTTGTTCCATCAGTTGTCCAACACTCAACAAGTTATGTTTAAGTCCATCAATAAGCAGTAATTTTCAGTATTAGTCCTTCCGTCCAAAGAAATAGATCCTACTCCTATGATAGGTTTAGGAACATTGTCTCTGAATCTTACAACACCACCATCATACTTCATTAGTTTAATTTTTTTTTTGTCTCCAGTCATATGGTGTGAGAAACCACTGTCTATAACCCATTCAAATCTCTTATCAACATGTAATACTAAGGCTTTTTCCTCATGCACTAGTTTTTCATCTTTAGTAGCAATAAATCCAATCTCCTCATAATCATAGTCATCATCATCAGAAATACCTTCACTAGCATAATAACATTCCTTTTCCTTTGAATACTTAGGCTTGAAAAACTTAGGTTTGTGCTTAAGATCTCTTGTAGGACATCTAGATGCAAAGTGACCTATCTTATTGCATGAAAAATATTTCAAAGGTAACTTTACTTCAAATTTACCCTTACCTCTCTTTTCTCTTCTAGCGGTCATGGCAACAAGTTCATCTAGCTTTCTTTCTTATTCTTGTATTTTTTCCCATTCATCAACATACTCACCAAGTTCTTCCTTTATATTACTACTACTGGAGCTTGCAATTCCATATATTGTCTTCTTGTGTGTAGATGCCTTGAATGCTATTTCAACTTTAGGTAAAGAATCCCCCAACTCTTCAGCTTCAAAGGTAGTTAACTTTGCAATCAACATTTCTCTGCTAAAGTTTGCAGTCAAAGGTATAATCTCTTCTATAGCTTGAACTTTGGTCTTGTAAATAAGTGTCAATTATCTAAGGATCTTTGCAATGACTTATTCCTCTTCATAAGTGCCTTTGAAATTTTTTATTCCAATCACAACTTTTGTAACTCTTTGTACATAAGCCCTAATGTTTTCACCATCTTTCATTATTAACTTCTCCATCCTTGTTTTCTAGTTCTATAATTTTGCTTTCTTAGTGAACGTATCTCCTTCATACAATGCTTCTAGTCTTACCCAAATTTTCTATGTTGAATCCAGATCTTTCACCTTAGTAAATTATCCTTCAGAGAGTTTGTTGATTAATGCTTCCGTTGTGACCATGTTATAAGAAAATGTCTTCTTGTCATCATCACTAGCTTTGTCTAATTCATTCTCAGTTTTCATGATTACCTCATTCTTTGTAACCATCCAGTAGTCAATGCCCAAACATAGTAAATGAGTTCTCATCTTCTTCTTCCAACTGTCAAAGTTTTTAGGATCAAATTTTGGACTATCCTTCCTATAGAATGTCATCTCCAAGATCACCTCAAGTTGTTAAGCTTTCTCTCTAAGGACCAGTAGCTCTGATACCAATTGTTAGGAATAAAATTCCTCCAATACAACTGAGAGAGGGGGGGGGGGTGAATCATTTGTATGATAGATTATTAAACTTTAAATTTTGAATAGCATCAATACCAAATCAAATGAACACAATGAATGCCAACACAATAACACATTATTTTTTGTCGAGGAAACCCTGTTAAAGGTAAAGCATTGGTAGGAATTAACACCCACTAATGATGTACTAAGAGTATAGTATCCTTGTTAAAAGATCTAGCCTTGTTAGGAGCTGATTGAAACATTACAATACAGTCCTTGTTAGAGGACAAACCCTATTAGGAGTCAAAAAGAAAGTGGGCTCACTTCCTAGGCTCATTGCCCAAAGAAGGTTATGACCACGTTCAAAACTCACTATTTGCAACACAAGTGTATGTAAGGAAGTACACAATCTTTGAACTATCTGATAGCAAATTTCTTTTCTTGATCAGTTCCAATGAAGTAAATAAGTTACCCTCTACTCTACATCTAGTAGACACAAGCTCACAACTTCCACAATCCTCTTTTACATCACATATGTACTACCATATATTTTCAAAAGAAAAGATCTTACATATATATCCTATTACAAAATAAATGATCAGGTCATCCAATTAGGCTTTCTTAATATATAAATAATCATATAACCCCTTGATAAGATACACACAGTATCTGAAACAAGTATACAATAATTAAAATTCAATAATTATGATCCAATATCTATAATCCATGCTCACAATCCATAATGCATGCTATACTTCTGAAGTCGTCCCCAAATAGGTCTCCTCCAGAACATACACCACATCTGATGTCATCATGCATAACATGACTTGCTAAGATCAATGAAAATTCCTTAGTATTCTATCTTTCATCCCTTAAGCTCACATACATTGAATCCTCATCGCTTGTAAGATATACTCAAAACTTAGAGACTAACTTTGTTAGCTTCCATTGTCACAGTCTAGTAACCAGTCTTCAATAAATATTTTGTAACTCATCCAATATGAAATATTACATCATGTGATCTTAGATATAAGATCACAACACCTCCTTGTACACACAACTCTATTTGCATGTTCTTAATCATCCGTACAGTGTCTATACACTGTAATAACCGGTATGTTCTCTCCATAGAAATATATGTTGACATCAATGACAAAACATGAATAAAAATAGTAGTAATTCCAACATCCCTCAATGTATTGATTAAACATATTAAATGAATATACAAAAATCTCCCCAATGCATTAGTAATATCCAACAAAAATCTCTTGACAACTGTAAACACAAAAACCTTAAAGCTCTCCTTTGTAATCGACTTGAAAATGCTCATACTTTGGCAATACAAAAGAGAAAAGAAAGGTGGTAATTTTCTGAATGTGTGCACTAAATTCCTCATTTTTTGTGTGTTATATAGATGGAATGAAGAGAATACAAATTGCCTATACTCACCGACATTCTAGAAAATGAGGCACTGGAAATATTTAAGAGCTTGACACGACAACTAAAGGGCAATATTTCAAGATTTTTAGGACAATACAAACCACCACCCAAGATATAAATGGGATGTCTCAAAAAATAGAGGGAGGAAAGGAGAGAAATTAATGGAAAATTTTAAGGTGGGTCCCATTAACAAAGATCTCGAAGGGGTTACCTTCCATGTCTTCAAGCTCAAAATAATTTCTACCTTGATGAAGGGTGCTCCCCTTAATACCACAAACACATAACAGAAATAGAGAAACAACAACAACATGCAAGAACAAAAAATTGGCTTCTTATTATCTCCACAAATGTGGAATTGCAAACTTTTAGAATTACAATATGCAAAGCCACATGGGTATTCCCTTACAATATTCTGTAGGACAAAGCCTCGAATCACTACCCAGATCTACTACCCAGAACTACCCTAGACAACACTATGGGCCTTCTTTATATAGGCATTTTCCACCACCTGAGAAGGTTCCAAAAATTTAGCCCTAAGGGCTGACCAAACTTAGAATTTTTATTTTTTTCAATTTATTACATCAAAGTTAGCTCAAAATAATTTTTGAAACCTAAACAAAAATTTTGAAGGAAAATTATCTTCTGCCATTTTAGGTGGCCCAACTTTCGGAGACCATAAGTCATCACCAGTTGACCTGATTGACTATTATAACCCCATTTTGGAAATGCCATGAAGCGCTCTACATGCTTAACTTGCGCAAGTGCCCATCACCCAAATTTTCAACCTCATCCAGGGCCTCTAAAGCCTTCAAAATTGAGTTCAAAGTTTTTGTACCCTGCTGCCAATACCGAAAATCTTTGATATCTTCAAAACTAGACCTGATCTAGCCATGAAACTTTGCTGGCAGGCTGATATGACTGAGATGAACCTCCACATGTAAAATCATAATATTTCAAGATCGTAAGATCAACTTACTAAAAATATCAAGTTTCCATAAATAGCAGCTCTGCATAAGATAGCCCTTATTAAACACAAAAATAGAAATATTTTTGGGTGATGCAAGATTGCTCTTACACCCAGGATGCTCCTGCATCATACACCTGGGGTAATTTGAGAAGTGACCCTGTCACAACTCAGGTGTGTAGAGGAAAACCAAGATGGTTAACCTCCTCCTTTGTTAGCCATGATGAATCTTCAATAGGTCATCCTTTCCATTTGACCAAATACTCTTCATATGTCCTGTTCCTTGTGCTTCTACCAACACGACTATCCAGTATGTCTTCAATCTCCTTGATATCTAAATTGGTTGCTGGAATACTCCACTGTGCTACTATAACCTCATCTTCAACACCTCCCTCATGATACTCTATCAAATCTAAAATGTTAAACACTAGTGAAATATTCAGCTCAGTAGGCAATTCTACCTCATATGCATTTCCTAAATCATGCTTCTTTAGTATATTACATGGTCTAAACTTCTTCATTTTCAACTTGTTATATGTACCAACTGAAAATCACTCCTTCCGCAAATGAACCATGACTTCATCTCCAACCTGAAATTCCTTATGTCTCCTTTTCACATCTTCTTTAGCCTTATATTGCGCATTCATCTTGGTAATATGCTTCCTCACCTTTTCATGGATGTTCTTCAAGTGTTCTAAAAAATCCTCAACTTCAGCACTACTTATTTCTCCTTTATCTATCTTTCTCAATTCTGATGCATTTCTAGGACTACTCCCATATACAATCTGGAATGGTGATTTACCATTGCTCCTATTGACAGAATTATTGTATGCAAATTATGCCTGTGGTAAAATCAAATCCCATCCTATTGGCTTATCTCCAACCAAACATCTCAGCAAATTTTCCAAACTCCTATTCACCACCTCTATCTATCCATCAGTCTGTGGATGGTGTGATTAACTGAACTTCAAATCTATCTTCAACTTCTTCCACAGTGTATGCCAGAAATATCCAATGAACTTAGTGTCTCTATCTGAAACTATGGTCTTAAGCAAACCATGTAGTCTCACTACTCTGAAAAATAATTTTTCTATATGAACAACATCATTAGTCTTCTTGTAGGGAATGAAATATGTCATCTTCAAAAATCTATCAACCACCACAAAAATTGAATCATGTCCCCGCTGTGTCCTTGGTAAAACAAGAACAAAGTCCATACTGATATCATCCCAAGGCTTCTCTAGTATAGGTAATGGTTGATACAACCCTGTATTCTACTTCACTCCTTTCACCATTTGACATACTCTGCAACTCTGTACAAACTTCTTGACATCTTGCTGCAACTATGGCCAATAATAATTTTCACTAACCAAAGCAAAGGTTTTATCTCGACCAAAATGTCCAGCCAATCCTCCGCTATGCTTCTCCTTGATGAGATTCTCCCTCATAGAACTTCATGGAATGGACAACTGACTCCCTCTAAATAGCATATCATCCTGAATGATAAATTCTAGCCATTTCATCCTATCTAGAGTAACAGGTTCTTTACAAGCTTTCCAAGCTTCACCAAAATCAGGATCCTCTAGATACAAATTCTTGAGTTCCTTGAACCCAACCGCCTCAATCTGCATACAAATTTAAGATCCTCTGGATACAAATTCTTGAGTTCCTTCTCTGATCCGAATCTGGTGATATCCACTCTTCAGATCTATCTTTGAGAAATACACAGCTCCACTCAAACAATCCATAATATCATCCATTCATGGAAATGGAAACCTATACTTGATTATGATCTTGTTTATTGCTTTGGAATCTGTACACATCCTCCATTCTCCATTCTTCTTTGGTGCTAATACCATTGGTACAGCACAGGGACTCAGACTCTCTTGAATCAACCTTTTTTGCAATAACTCATGTACTTGTCTATTCAACTATTCACTTTCTGTTGGTGTCATTCTGTGTGTTGCCTTGTTTGGAAAACTGGCTCTTAGAATCAAATCTATCTGATGACTGATCTTCCTTATCGGTGGTAATTCATTAGGTACATTATCAGATACAATATCCTAAAACTCATTCAACAAATTTTCAACCTCTATCGGTACATCCTCTACTTCTTCTTTACCAGCTTTTGGAATTAAAGAAAAACACACATGCTCATGCCTCATACCATCTAGGAATTTTCTTCCATCAATAAATGTTATTCTTACATTACCACATACCTTTTCTTCGGTCTCCTTCAATGGCTTTAGCTTATGTCGCACTCCATCCTTTGTCAGGGAATAGGTATTCACATGACCATCATGTACAACACTTTTGTCAAATTGCCATGGTCTACCCAACAACATATGACATGCATCCATAGATATGATATCATATAGTACCTCATCTTGGTACCCGCCAATCTTGAACTTTACTAGGCACTGTTCACTGACCATGACCTTGTGGTCATCCTGCACCTAGGCAATTTGATATGGATGTGGGTGTTTCTGTCTCTTGAGCTTCAACTTTGTCACCATCTCTTCTGACACCAAATTATCAGTGCTTCCACTATCAATAATCACATCATAGCATTTTCCCTCACACTTGCATCTAGTGCGAAACAGGCTCTTCCTTTGTTCAGGTTCATTCTCACCACTCAGCAGGACTCTTCTGTTAATCAACGTTTCTCCTCTTTTACCATCTTCTAAATTTGATGATTTGGCATCTTCATCTACATGTGCAACTCTAGCCTACCCTTCATTCCTCCTATCTGTCCTTCCTTGGTGTTGAGGACATTCAAATGCCCTATGACCTTCTTCACAATGAAAACATGTTCCACTGAAGCCTCCTCTTCTTGAACCTTGTCCTCTTCCTCTTCCTCTCTGATCTCTATTGTTCTAATCTTGGAAATGATTGAAATTTTTACCTCTCTAATTTTGACTGCTACTGGCCTCATCCTTCTTTTTTGAATCTTCATTTTGGCCTCCATATGACCATCCACCAGATCGTCCACTGTGACCTCTTCCATTTTGTTTGCTCTCAAACTTCTTGTTCAACTTTTCCTCTACTTTTAGGGCCCGTTTGGACCATGGCATACCAAATGTGGATATAGTCAATTCTGGAAGATTCTAAAATTCTAGAAGATACAAATTCTGAAAATGATTTCCTTGATATGGAATGATCTGTTTGGTTCGACACACTGGGCATTCTCGTGCATTCAAAGCTTGAGATTTTTTGCAGCGGAAATGGAGTGTGAAGGCCTGGAGAATGCAGCTACACATACACAGGAAGCCTTCCAAATTAGACTCCAAATCCCATCCTCAAAGCTTTACAAATACTGGGCATTCCCGTGCGCTCAAAGCTTGAGATTTTCTGTAGCAGAAATGGAGTGTGAAGGGCTGGAGAATGCAGTTGCACATACACAGGAAGCCTTTGAGACAATATTCTCCTTCGTACCTACGCTTGTTTTGAAATTAGCACCCCTCCTGCGAATCCTAGACATAATTTATAGCAAAAAAGACCATAACGACGAGGTTGCAGAGGCTCCAAACTCTCAATAATACTCCAAACTACTGAAAATGAATGGTGAAAAGGTGGACGTGAACCAATTATCTTTACACGCGGACCCAACCATTTTAAAAATTGGCATATGAAATGGGAATGTGAGCTCGATATTCCAATTCCACCTTTTCAAGTGGAAGATGATATGCCCATTTTTTTGGTAAAATTAGAATATCGAAATTCCAATTCCATCTTCATTGTTGACCACAAACTGTGGATACTGTCTTTGGCATACGGAATTCTGGTATATCGGTTGATATGTCGTGGTCCAAATGGGCCCTTAGGGAAAACTAGTATGCCTCTTCAATACTATTCATTCGAACTAGATTCATCTCCTCCTGAATGCTAGGCCTCAACCCATTAAGGTAACAAGAAACTTTCTCCTTATCAGCTTCTGCATGCCTGTTCTGATGAGGATTCGATAGAACTCCTCTGTATACTCCTGAACAGATCATCCCACTTGCTTCAAACTTTTAATTTTCTTCAGTAGGTCAAGCTCATAATCAACAGCGATGAACTGTCACTTTAATTTATCCACCATCCGATCCCATCTTGTGATTTTATCTTTCCCTCTTCTATTTCACTCCAATTGAATCTCTTGCCACCAGATCTTCACATGACCTTTCAGTCTAGCCTTCACGAATTTGACCCTATCAGGATCCTCAATATCTTCATACTCAAAATATTCTTCACATTCATTGATCAATTCGATCAATTCTTTTGGGTTAATATTTCTTGAAAATACAGGAACCTCAATCTTAGGTCTTTTTTCGATCTTGGAAATGGTTCGAAAAAGTCTTTCTTTGATGTAGAAGCATCTTGGGTGTAAGGGAAATCTTGCATCACCCAAAAATATTTCTATTTTTGTATTCAATAAGGGCTATCTTGTGCAGAGCTTCTATTTATGGAAACTTGCTATTTTTAGTAAGTTGGCCTTACGATCTTGGAATGTTTTGATTTTACATGTGGAGGTTCATCTCAGTCATATCAGTCTGCCAGCAAAGTTTCATGGCTAGATCGGGTCTGGTTTTGAAGATATTGAAGATTTTCGGTATTGGCAGTAGGGTATAGAAACTTTGAACTCAGTTTTAAAGGCTTTAGAGGCCCCGGATGAGGTAGAAAAATTGGGTGATGAGTGCCTTGCACCAATCAAGTCTGTAGAGCACTTTGTGGCATTTCTAAAATGGGGTTATAATAGTCAATCGAGTCAACTGGCGATGACTTATGGTCTTCAGAAGTCAGGCCACCTAAAATAGTGGAAAATAATTTTTCTTCAAAATTTCTGTTCGGGTTTCAAAAGTTATTTTGAGCTGACTTTGATGTAATAAATTGAAAAATAAAATAATTCTAAATTGGGTTGGCCCTTAGGGCTAAATTTCTAGAACCTTCTCGGGCGGTGGAAATTGCCTATATAAAGAAGGCCCGTAGTGTTGTCTAGGGTAGTTCTGGGTAGTAGATCTGAGTATTGATTCGAGGATTTTTCCTACAGAATATTGTAAGGGAATGCCCATGTGGCTTTGCATATTGTAATTTTGAAAGTTTGTAATTTCACATTTGTGGAGATAATAAGAAGCCAATTTTTTGTTCTTGCATATTATTGTTATTGTTTCTCTATTTCTGTAATGTGTTTGTGGTACTAAGGGGAGCACCCTTCATCAAGTGGTATCAGAGCAGGAGTTCTTGAGTGTAGAAATAGATCGCCGACTATGAGATAGTTTGCACCAGGACCATGGTTAGGGTTTCAGTGCACATCACAAAAATGCCTCCACGAAAAGAACATGGCAGAAGAGATGGTGCTGTGATACCTGAGGTTAGAGAGTTGCAGAGACAAGCGCGAGCATTGCAAGAAGAGATTCACAGAGGAATGAATCTTAATGTCAGAGATGAAAGTGAGGATGAAGCCGAAGAAGAATATCAAGAAGGAGAAGCTAAAGTTGTCAATCAGGAGGAAGAAAGACTTTTTCGAGCGATTTCCAAGATTGGGAAAAGACCTAAGATTGAGGTTCATACATTTTCTGGAAATCTTAACCCAGAAGAATTGATCGACTGGATCAATGAATGTGAGGAATATTTTGAGTATGAAGATGTTGAGGATTGTGATAGGGTCAAATTTGCAAAGGCCAAACTAAAAGGTCATGCGAAGATCTGGTGGCAAGAGATTCAATTAGAGTGAAATAGAAGAGGGAAAGATAAAATCAGAAGATGGGATCGGATGGTGGATAAATTAAAGTGACAGTTCATTCCTGTTGATTATGAGCTTGACCTACTAAATAAAATGTAAAGTTTGAAGCAAGCAGGAAGATCTATTTAGGAGTATACAGAGGAGTTCTATCGACTCCTCATCAGAACAGGCCATGCGGAAGCTGATAAGGAGAAAGTTGCCCGATACCTTAATGGGTTAAGGCCAAGCATTCAGGAAGAGTTGAATCTAGTTCGAATGAATAGTATTGAGGAGGCATACTATTTTGCCCTAAAAGTAGAGGAAAAGCTGAACAAGAAGTTTGAGAGCAGACAAAATGGAAGAGGTCATGGTGGAAGATTTGGTGGATGGTCATATGGTGGCCGAAATGAAGATCTGAAAAAGAAGGATGAGGCTAGTAGCAGCCAGAATCAGAGAGGAAACAATTCCAATCATTTCCAAGATCAGAATAATAGAGATCAAAGAGGAAGAGGAAGAGGACAAGGATCTGGAAGAGGAGGCTTCCGTGGAACATATTTTCACTGTGGAGAAGAAGGTCATAGGGCATTTGAATGTCCTCAGTGCCAAGGCAGAACAGACAGGAGAAATGAAGGCCAGGCTAGAGTTGCACATGTAGATGAAGATACCAGATCATCAAATTCTGAAGACGCTGAAAGAGGAGAAACGCTAATTAACAGAAGAGTCCTACTGAGTGGTGAGAATGAACCTGAACAAAGGAGGAGCTTGTTTCGCACTAGATGCAAGTGTGAAGGTAAATGCTGTGATGTGATTATCGATAGTGGAAGCACTGATAATTTGGTGTCAGAAGAGATGGTGAAAAATTTGAAGCTCAAGAGATAGAAACACCCACATCCATATCAGATTTCCTGGGTGTAGGATGACCACAAGGTCATGGTCAGTGAATAGTGCCTAGTAAAGTTCAAGATCCGCGGGTACCAAGATGAGGTACTATGTGATATAATATCTATGGATGCATGTCATATGTTGTTGGGTAGACCGTGGTAGTTTGACAGATGTGATGTACATGATGGTCATGTGAATACCTATTCCCTGACAAAGGATGGAGTGCGACATAAGCTAAAGTCATTGAAGGAGACCGAAGAAAAGGTATGTGGTAATGCAAGAATAACTTTTGTTGATGGAAGAAAATTTCTAGATGGTATGAGGCATGAGCATGTGTGTTTTGTTTTAATTCCAAAAGTTGGTAAAGAGGAAGTAGAGGATGTACCTGTAGAGGTTGCAAATTTGTTGAATGAGTTTTAGGATATTATATCTGATAATGTACCTAATGGATTACCACCGGTAAGGAAGATCAGTCATCAGATGGATTTGATTCCAGGAGCTAGTTTGCCAAATAAGGTAGCACACAGAATGACACCAGCGGAAAGTGAAGAGTTGAACAGACAAGTACATGAGTTATTGCAGAAGGGGTTGATTCGAGAGAGTCTGAGTCCTTGTGTTGTACCAGTGGTATTAGCACCAAAGAAGAATGGAGAATGTATACAGAGTCCAGAGCAATAAATAAGATCACAATCAAATATAAGTTTCCATTGCCATGAATGGATGATATTATGGACTATTTGAGTGGAGCTGTGTATTTCTCAAAGATAGATCTGAAGAGTGGATATCACCAGATTCAGATCAGAGAAGGAGATGAATGGAAGACTACCTTCAAGACAAAGGAAGGACTGTATGAGTGGTTAGTCATGCCTTTTGGGCTAACCAATGCACCAAGCACTTTCATGCGGCTCATGAATGAGGTTCTAAAGGAATTTCTGGGTAAGTTTGTCATTGTTTACCTAGATGATATTTTAATTTTTAGCAAGACATTGGAGGAGCATATGATGCATATTCGTATGGTGTTTGAGAAGCTAAGAGATGAGAAATTGTTGATTAATTTGAAGAAGTGCAGTTTTGTGGAGAATGAGTTAGTGTATTTGGGATTTGTAGTTTCAGCAGAAGGTCTAAAAATGGACCCAGAGAAGGTACAGGCTATCCTTGAATGGCCTACTCTAAGGAGTGCTACTGAGGTAAGATCTTTTCATGATTTGGCTAGCTTTTACAGAAAGTTTATCAGAAATTTTAGCAGTATTTGTGGTCCCTTGACTGAAACAATGAGAGGAGATAGAAAAGAGTTTAAGTGGACTAATGGGGCAGAAAAGAGTTTTCAATTGTTGAAAAAAAAAGTTACAGAACAACCTGTTTTAGCACTTCCAAATTTTAATAAGGTGTTTCAAGTAGATTGTGATGCTAGTGGTACCGTAATAGGAGCTGTTATGAGCCAAGAAGGTAAACTGGTTGCTTATTTCAGTGAGAAGTTAAATGATGCCAAGAGGAAGTATTCTATTTATGATCAAGAATTTTATGCTATAGTTCAGGCATTGAAGAAGTGGAGACACTATCTACTTCCTAAGGAGTTTGTTTTGTATACTGATCATCAAGCTTTGCAATATTTGAATAGTCAAGGAAAGTTGAATCAGAGGCATTTGAAATGGGTTGAGTTTTTGCAGAGTTATACATTTGTTTTGAAACACAAAAGTGGAAAGTCTAACAGGGTTACAGATGCTCTTAGCAGAAGGCAACTATTGCTGACAGAGATGTAGATTGAGGTGGTTGGGTTCAAGGAACTCAAGAATTTTTATCCAGAGGATCCTGATTTTGGTGGAGCTTGGAAAGCTTGTAAAGAACCTGTTACTCTAGATAGGATGAAATGGCTGGATTTTATCATCCAAGATGATATGCTATTTAGAGGGAGTTAGTTGTGCATTCCATGAAGTTCTATGAGGGAGAATTTCATCAAAGAGAAGCATAGTGGAGGATTGGCTAGACATTTTGGTCGTGATAAAACCCTTGCTTTGGTTGGTAAGAATTATTATTGGCCACAATTGCAGCAAGATGTGAAGAAGTTTGTACAGAGTTGCAGAGTATGTCAGATGGTGAAGGGAGTGAAGTAGAATACAGGGTTATATCAGCCATTACCTGTACCAGAGAAGCCTTGGGAGGATATCAGTATGGACTTTGTTCTTGGTTTACTGAGGACTCAATGGGGACACGATTCAATTTTTGTAGCAGTTGATAGATTTTCGAAGATGACACATTTCATTCCCTACAAGAAGACTAATGATGTTGTTCATGTAGCAGAATTGTTTTTCAGAGAAGTAGTGAGACTACATGGTTTGCCAAAGACCATAGTTTCAGATAGAGACACTAAGTTTGTTGGATGTTTCTAGCGTACATTGTGGAAGAAGTTGAAGATAGATTTGAAGTTCAGTTCATCACATCATCCACAGACTGATGGACAGACAAAGGTGGTGAATAGAAGTTTGGGAAATTTGCTGAGATGTTTGGTTGAAGATAAGCTAACAGGATGGGATTTGATTTTACCACAAACAAAATTTGCATACAATAATTCTGTCAACAGGAGCACTGAAAAATCACCATTCCAGATTGTATATGGAAGCAGTCCAAGAAATGCATCTGAGTTGAGAAACATAGATAAAAGAGAAATAAGTAGTGCTGAAGCTGAGGATTTTGCAGAACACTTGAAGAACATCCATGAGGAGGTGAGTAAGCATATTACCAAGATGAATGCGCAGTATAAGACTAAGGTAGATGAGAAAAGGAGGCATAAGGAATTTCAGGTTGGGGATGAAGTCATGGTTCATTTGCGGAAGGAGTGATTTCCAGTTGGTACATATAACAAGTTGAAAATGAAGAAGTTTGGACCATGTACGATACTGAAGAAGTATGATTCAGGAAATGCATATGAGATAGAATTGCCTACTAAGCTGAATATTTCACCAGTGTTTAACATTTCAAATTTGACAGAGTATCATGAAGGAGGTGTTGAAGATGAGGTTGCAGTAGCACAACGGAGTATTCCAGCAACCAGTTCAGATATCAAGGAGATTGAAGACATATTGGACAGTCGTGTTGGCAGAAGCACAAGGAACAAGACATATGAAGAGTATTTGGTCAAATGGAAAGGATGACCTGTAGAAGATTCATCATGGCTAACAAAGGAGGAGGTTAACCGTCTTGGTTTTCCTCTGCACACCTGAGTCGTGACAGGGTCACTGCTCAAATTACCCCAAGTGTCTGATGCAGGAGCATCCTGGGTGTAAGGGAAATCTTGCATCACCCAAAAATATTTCTATTTTTGTATTCAATAAAGGCTATCTTATGTAGAGCTGCTATTTATGGAAACTTGCTATTTTTAGTAAGTTGGCCTTACAATCTCGTAATGTTCTGATTTTACATGTGGAGGTTCATCTCAATCATATCAACTTGCCAGCAAAGTTTCATGGCTAGATCAGGTCTGGTTTTGAAGATATTGAAGATTTTCGGTATTGGCAACAGGGTACAGAAACTTTGAACTCAAATTTGAAGGTTTTAGAGGCCCCGGATGAGGTTGAAAAATTGGGTGATGGGTGCTTTATGCTAGTCAAGCTTGTAGAGCGCTTCGTGGCATTTTCAAAATGGCGTTATAATAGTCAATCAGGTCAACTGGTGATGACTTATGGTCTCCGAAAGTCAGGCCACCTGAAATGGCGAAAAATAATTTTTCTTCAAAATTTCTGTTCGGGTTTCAAAAGTTATTTTGAGCTGACTTTGATGTAATAAATTGAAAAATAAAATAATTCTAAGTTAGGTCGGCCCTTAGGGCTAAATTTTTGGAACCTTCTCAGGCGGTGGAAATTGCCTATATAAAGAAGGCCCGTAGTGTTGTCTAGGGTAGTTCTAGGTAGTAGATCTGGGTATTGATTCGAAGATTTTTCCTATAGAATATTGTAAGGGAATGCCCATGTGGCTTTGCATATTGTAATTCTGAAAGTTTGTAATTCCACATTTGTGGAGATAATAAGAAGCCAATTTTTTATTCTTGCATATTATTGTTGTTGTTTCTCTATTTCTATTATGTGTTTGTGGTACTAAGGGGAGCACCCTTCATCATTCTTCCTCCTGGTTCACAACTTCAACTTCTCCTTCTTGATCTTCTTCTTCGGCTTCATCCTCGCTTTCATCTCTGACATTAAGATTCATTCCCTTGTGAATCTCCTATTGCAATGCTCGCACTTGTCTTTGGAGCACTCTAACCTCAGGTGTTACAACACCAGCTCTTCTACCACGTTCCCTTCATGTAGGCATTTTTGTGATGCACGCTAAAACCCTAACCACGGTCCTGGTGCAAACTACCTCATAGTCAGTGATCTATTTACACACTCAAGAACTTCTGCTTTGATACCACTTGATGAAGGGTGCTCCCCTTAATACCACAAACACATAACAGAAATAGAGAAACAACAACAACATGCAAGAACAAAAAATTGGCTTCTTATTATCTCCATAAATGTGGAATTACAAACTTTTAGAATTACAATATGCAAAGCCACATGGGCATTCCCTTACAATATTTTCTAGGACAAAGCCTCGAATCAATACCCAAATCTACTACCCAGAACTACTCGAGAAGGTTCTAGAAATTTAGCCCTAAGGGCCGACCAAACTTAGAATTTTTTTTTTTTCAATTTATTACATCAATGTCGGCTCAAAATAACCTTTGAAACCCAAACATTAATTTTGAAGGAAAATTATTTTTCACCATTTCAGGTGGCCTGACTTTCGAAGACCATAAGTCATCACCAGTTGACTCAATTGACTATTATAACCCCATTTTAGAAACACCACGAAGCGATCTACAGGCTTGACTTGCGCAAGCACCCATCACCCGAATTTTCAACCTCATCTGGGGCCTCTAAAGCCTTCAAAACTGAGTTCAAAGTTTGTGTACCCTATTGCCAATACCGAAAATCTTCAATATCTTCAAAACTAGACCTGATCTAGCCATGAAACTTTGCTGGCAGGCTGATATGATTAAGATGAACCTCCACATGTAAAATCAGAACATTTTGAGATCGTAAGATAAACTTACTAAAAATAGCAAGTTTCCATAAATATCAGCTATGCACAAGATAGCCCTTATTGAACACAAAAATAGAAATATTTTTGTGTGATGCAAGATTGCTCTTACACCCAGGATGCTCCTGCATCACACCTTTACAATTTTCTATGTGGAAATGACCTTTGCACAAGACATCAAACTTTGTGTGCTGACCTGACTTGCTTTATCTTTCATTGTATTTTATGTCTACGTCATTTTCCTTGAAAATAGGGTCTAATGTCCTTTTATCAAACCACCTTTTGAAAACTCTTTGTTGGAATGTAAAGGTGTTGTCAAATTTTTCATGCCTCTCATGTAGATTTATAAATTTGACCAACCTTATGTTCACAACATCATCCTCTTTAACCTATATAGATTTGAGAAGTTGTTGAGTGGGAATATCCAATGAAATTGGAAGGAGTGACTCCTTTCCATAAACTAGTTCATATGATGAGGTCTTGAGGACCTATTTTAGAGTAATCTAATTTTCCCATAGATCCATGTGCAAGTTTTTGTGTCATTCATGCTAGTGTTTTGAGCCAACCCTCTTTATGATTCATATCAAGTTCTTATTCGTTGACTCTGCCAACCCATTTCCCTGGGGGTAACAGTTAGAAGATGTTTTCAATAAATGGTCATTTCCTCATGAAAACTCAAACATATTGGTTCCAATAAAATATCTCACATTTTTTTTAAATATTATCTTTGGGGGCCCGAATATTGACACCAATCCTTCATAAAAACTAAAAATTTCATTTTCTATGGTATTTTTTAGTGGCTCTGCTTCCACCCATCACGTGAAGTAATCTATAGTAGTTAGAATCCATCTATTCTTGATACTTGAAGGGGGATTAATCATCTTGATGAGATATAAAACCCATTAGGAAAAGTGGTTCATATACCATGACGGGTCTCAAAGACAAAGGAATTATTTCATCTTCCAATGAAGAATTGGCACTTCTCATACTTTTTAACCAATTTGAAGAAATCAACAAACATGTTTTGATAGAAATAACCAACCCACATGATCTTGAGTGCACTGGGTCTTACTGAATAATATATGCCTAAGGTTCCATTATGCATTTCTTCTAGTATTCTCTAGATGTGGGATTCATTTATACACCTTAATAGGATTCCATTAAAGTTTCTCCTAAAAATTACACCTTCAACAAGGAAATATCGGGCACCTGGTAGTCTAAAATATCTTATTTTTCTTGAGGAGAGGTAAGAGGGATACCTACCTATGTGCATGAAATTTATTCAGCTGATTACCCAATCCCTTATCTCTCTAAATTTTTTTACAAGGGTTAATTGCTCTACTTCTTTAGCTCCTACCTCTTTGGAAATGTATTCACAAAGGCCTTTCCCTCTAATCACTTTAATCAGGTAAACTTCTATGTCATACTCCATAATTTTAGTGATCCAATTATCTATCTTTTTAGTGATCTCTCCTTCCATGATATCCTTGCCCCAACATGACATATACCATGATCTAACTTCCAAAGACTATATGTCTGATTTTTTTAATGTCTTTCACCAGTAAAAAAAGCCTATTTCCATAAAAATTTATATTTGACCTCATAATCCTTGAGTGTCCTGAAGTAGAAGGTGACATGGTTCTCTTCCTTCTAATTTTCTCCCTTTTGAGTCAATACAGTAGTGATACTATATTCAATCTCGTAGACATACATTATAATGTCCTTGGAGAAGCTCAGATTTGATAATATTGGGGTGGTAGCTATAGCTTCTTTTATCTTCTCAAAGGAGACCTTCCCCTCCGGGATACATATGAAAACCCATTCATTTGTGAGTATCAAGGTGATAGGTCGTACTATTACATAAAATTCAAAAATGAATTTGGTGAAAAAATTAACCTTCCCAAGGAAAGACTGAATTCCTTTATTGTTTGAAGGGAGTGAGAGTTCTAATATTTCTCTTACCCACCTAGGATCTATGAAAATCTCTTCTTTATAGATGATGCATCTCAAGAGTTTTCCTTGCAAAAATCTAAATACACACTTCTTTAGATTCAAGGAAATTTTGAATTCTTCACACTTTGGAAAACTTCCTTGAGGTGATCAAAGTGATGCTCCTTCATTTTTAAAAATAATATCAAATCATCCAAGTATATTAAAATGATTAGGTCTATCAATTCTTTGAAATCCATCTCCATGGACTTTTGGAAATTTTCTCCTGCATTGGACACACCAATAGGTATTTTACCATAATAAAATGTTCCCCACTTAGTGGTAAACATAATTTTGTGTTGGTGATCTCCCACCACCAATACTTGGTTATAACCAAAGAAAAAATCTAGCAGTGAGAACATCTCTAGACCACCAACAACCTGTAGGATTTTCTCCATTAACGGTAGTGGGTAGTGGTCCTTTAGAGAAGCTTTGTTCAGGTCTTAGAAATAAATGTAGAAGTGAATATCACCATTCTTCTTATGAATCAGAACTAAGTTTAATATCCATGTGATATCCTTGATCAGGTAGATAATTTTAGAGTCAATCAATTTGGCCATCTCTTGCATCATCAAGGCTTCTATCTTTTGATTGAGAGGCCTTTGTTTATGTCTAATGGGCTTCACCCTATTTTTCATCTCAATAGTATATTCAATACTGTCTCTATTATAAACTTTTAGATCATCTTAGGTCCATTCTATGACTCATTTGTACTTATGGCACATGGATTTGAGCCTTTCTATGTCAACTTTGGCACTTTCCTCTCCTTCATCTTTCTGCTATCTCCAACTTCAAGATCTTAATAATATCTTTAGTCTATGAAAAACTTGTGTTTATCCCTTCTGACATCATCACAATAAAATAAAATCTCCAAGGTTATTAGGCCTTGGATAATTTTTTTCCCTTTGAGTTGGATGACCTAGTCCTCATATACTTCTTTAATTTTGGGTTGCAACTGGTCGGTGAATTCTCCAACCTATTGAATATACAAGGAAAACTGATCATCACTTTTAAATACTTTCCAATGGTTATCATTATCCGGTATAGAAGGTTTGACTACTACATAGAATGAATGTTAATTTGAAAATAGATCTATAATAGGTTCAAAATATGAACTGGTTGTGGCTAATCGGTTATCCTTAGTGTTCTTCTTCCTCAGAATGACTTGGATATTAAAAAAATCAAAACTTTTAATGAGGTCCCTAACCCTATGTCATTAGGATTTCATCTGGGGGTTCTTAGAAATAAAATCATTACATACATGCTTCACTATTAATTCAAAATCACCAGATACCTTCAATTGTTTGATTTCCATTGTTTCAGCGAGGTCTTGTCCTCTCGATAGTCCTTTATATTTTCCCTCATTATTTGTTGAACTAAATTGAAAGTGAAAATCCTTCTTTACCTCTTCTCCTGATGGAGAGATTACATGAATACCATCACCTGAACCATTTCAACATCTAGCTCCATTAAAATACATTTTCCAGAGCTTGGATTGTTGGAAGCTATAATTGAAACAATTGTTATATGGTCATTGATGTCAAACCTTAATTGGTGAGATAGTTTCTATCTAGTAGCGTGCCATATCATTTTATTGATGAAGATGATCTGAAAAGAGGAGATAACAAGAAGACTTAGTGAAAAGGTTGAGTTATGATAAAATACAATGGGCACTTGATTAGTTGGCACATTGGCAAGATAATGTGTTGTTTATCTATGACACTAAGTGAAGAAACAATTTATTTGAAGCATGAAAGAGATGAGGAAAGGAAGACTGAAAGCAAAGGCTTGACCGAGAAAAAGAGAATAAGATTAAGGAACTTAAGTATAAGCTAAGTGATGCTAGTGTTGACCAAGTGCCAATATAAGCCAAGAAAATATAGTGTCGACCGAGCATCATTAATAACCAAGTATCAAAAATTAAACCGAGCAAAAATAGTGAGTGTCAAGAAGAATAATTTTAGCGATGACTGAGTTATTCAGTGAAGATTGAGCAGAAGAACATAGTGATGACCGAGTGTTAGTATTTTATAGTTTGTGAAGGGATTGAGATTCTGTGCCGACATAATTGAATTTTTTGAATATGTAAAGCATGTTGAGAATAAAGATGAATGACCTGGAGTATTTAATGCATGGTAAATTTTTTGTATGCATGGATTCAAGGAGAAGTTTTGAGAAGTATCTAGAAGATTAGAGGAAGAATGAAATGTTGGAAGGATTCAATGAATTTGACCTAAACCTAAGATCTATAGTGATGATTAAGTGGAAAAAGATCAAGCTACCTAGTTAAGGAGGTATAAGGATAACCTAATTGTAGGTTATGCTAGAGGTTGATTCTATTGATTGGCGAACCTAAGCAGAAGGATGAGAAGAGCTGTGAAAATGTGATTTCTTGAAGGGTTTCCAAGAAGATCAGAGATGGAGATGATAATGAAGGCTAGTGAGTGGATCATCATATGAGCTACATTGGATTTGTATTTGCAAAGTGAGTTGTATGTATAAGATCAAATCTGATGTTACTTTCTAACCATTGTATTAGTTGAAATCCTTTAATGAAGGTTGACCTAACAGTCATTAGTAAATCCTTTAATCAAGGTGACATTCTAATTGGATGTTCTTAAGTCCTCTAAAAGGGCCACTCATGAAAGGATGATTAAATCTTTTAAGAGGGTCACACCTGACAGTGTGTATTGTAACCTTTAACAAGGTTGGCTCCTAACAGAGCTCACTTTAGATGAGTGAAAAATTGGTAGCATGTTACTGGTGGTTTTTTTCCAAATTGGGTTTCCATGTTAAATCTCAATGTCATACTTGTGTGAATATTATTTGATGTGTTAAGTGTTTAATATTCTACAAGTTGATTACTTTTGGATAGTGGACTGCAAGTTTATGTTACTGGTTATATTGTTTAGAGACCGAGTGGATTTTTTAGTAGATTTGAGTTGTTTGAAGTGTTTAAAATTTGAATTGGTATATCTAGACCTAAGGATAACTAATTCATCCCCCCACCCTTAGTTATCCTAAAATAATTCTAACAATTGGTATCAGAGCTTGTGGTGCTGGTAAGGAAAATTTTGAAGGTACTTGGAGCTAAAGATCGAGATGTACAAAAAGGAGGTACCAAAGCTAAACAAGGAGAACTTCCCTGCATGGCAAAGCTTAATGAAGTTACACCTAGCTAGAATTGGAAACACAATAAAATAATATGTCAAAAATTATTACATAGCAGCACATACACCTTTGACATCCCAATAGATGAAGTGTGAGGCCTCACCCTAGACCCGTCATAGCATTTCCATTATTGTTATGGTAGACCTAGTGATTGACTTAACGTTTTGATTAGTTTAGTATATTTTACCCTTTTGACAAAGATTTGATTTCAGTGGATAGGAATAAATTATATTTTATGATGCTCTCTATACTTACAATGTTGACTTTATGATACATTATGACTGACATTATGATGATCGATTTAGATGAAATACAAAGATGTGCAATTAGGGAATTTATGTCGATATGAGTTGTTAGAAAAATGAAAATCAAGAAATGAATTAGGTTGAGATGTGTATTTCATTTCAGGCTAAAAGTTAGGTGATGAGTTATTGATGACTATTTTATGATATAAATATAAATATGAATTTTAATTTATGGTTATTTTGAGAAACTAGGAAATGGAGATTTGATTCGATTATGATACGATGAGATTCCTATTATGAATTGAAATGTTAATACTTAGGTGAAGTTTATGAGTGTCATGATGACATTTAATTGCAATTGAATATGTATGCAATGATTATGTTTCAAGTTTAATTTAGTGACGAATTGTATATTTCATGATGAGTTGTATGTAGGTTAAGGATGAACGATTATGAAATGACAGATGAATTATCTTGATTATTAATGTTATGAATTTACATTTTTTATTTCCTTGGACTACTGATATTGAACTTGAGTATGCAGGGAAATAGGCCATGGTAAATTCAGGGAACCATCACAGAGACTAATGTGAAAATCAGTTCGAGCCAAGGTTGCTTCTAGTGAGAAGCCAAAAACCTCGTTGTAATGTGTTTAATTTGTAAAAGTATGATGCATGAATGTGTTTGATTTATTTATTAATTGTAAATGTGTTTTGTGTGAATGCCCAAGTGGATATGCCACATGGCTTGTGACATGTCTCTTTTTGTTTGTGTCACTTGACACATGTGTTTGTGCTTGTGGCCATGACATGTCCACTTGGGGATTGGTTGAACACTAACCTAGGAAGGTACCTTGAGGATCCCCATGAGAAATCTCTTGGTTAGGGAGCTTGGGGTATAGTCTTATCTTTGAATTTCGAATTTGAACTTATCATGCACTTTTGGAGGGTTAAAAAGGTGCCTAGGGGAGTGTTTAGGCCATTTTTAGTTGCCCCACTTGATATACCATAGGGTAAGGGTAATTTTTCACCATAGGATAACCCTTGGTTGACCAAATGACCCATCCAAAAGTTGGTTTTCCAAGATGGACGAAAATCAACTTTTGGGACCAAGTTTTGGAAAGATCACCACCCACTTATGAGGAAGTCCTTATTCCACCTTTTTAGCTTACCTTTGTAAGAGACCAAATTTAGAAACCATGTAAGAGTCTTAGGGAAGACCACCCAATAGGAATGCAATCTTGTTCTTAGAGGTTTGTGTGGAGGCCTTTTTAGAGGGGACTCTTCTTTTGGAAGAGTTTGACACTCACTCTCCAGATTTGGAGACTTAGCTACTTTGGAGAACCTTGGAAAGTGGAAAGCTCTTCATCAACTTTCCTCCATAGCTTGGATCAAGGTTGGTGATTTTCATCATTCTTTTTCTATTCTTGCTTTCATTTTGAGAGAAAGAGCTCTCTTGATTGCTATTCCCTTGTATGCAATATTTAGCTTTTTATTCCTCTTGTATTGTATGTGTTGTAAGCTTGATGATTTTGTGATAATGGAGAATTTGTGATTTCTTAGATGTAGTTTTATGTTTACTTGTGTTGTGAAAATTTGGTTCTTTGTAGATGTTAAAAGAAATCATGAGCTTGTTTTGAGCATGATTTCTTGAATTGTAAATGTGAAGTTTCATTGTTGTTCTTGAAGTTTTCTTGTCTTTCATTTGTTTGTAGTATTTTGTTGAGAGATTTCTCAAGGCCATACTCACCCTTGGGAGGGAAGAGTAGCCTTGAGGGTGAAGGGAATTGTTGGGACATTCAAGAGTGTAGAGTCTCTCCTTGGATAGGAGAGGGATGAACATGGATGTATGGGCTCCATGTAACCATCTTCATTTTATGTTTTGTTGTTTGGGGGTCATAAGGATTTTTGTGGAGATTATGTTTGTGGAGAGATATGTATGATGAGGAAGCCAAGTGATGGCTTACCTCTCATCAAGAGATGTGCTTCTCCTCTTGGATTTGGTTCCACCTTCACCCTATTTGAGTCATGTTGTGACTCTTTGTGAAAAACTTGGGAGGGATATTTCTTGCAATTTATGTTTTTATGTTGTTGTGTTATGTGGGTTGCATGAGTGTTCCCCTTGTCTTGTGATGGTTCCCCTAGCTCGGGGGTGGATTATTAGAAGCCTAGGTTGGGAGGTGAGCTCCCCATGGATTTCCATAAATTTTATAGGTTTGTAGAGGCTTTGATCTTGTGGAGAAAATACTATTGGAGAGGACTTCTTGTTGAATTTGAATCCAAAGCATTGTGTAGATTGGAAAACTTGTATCTCCAATCCAAAACTTGATTATTTATAGTTTGTATTAAGTTCTTTGAATGTTAAATGAGATTATTTCATCTCTTTTTGTATTAGATCCTTTGGTTCAAATTTGGTGTTGTTGGAGTTTGAAAGAAACTTGTATTGGAATTTTTTTTTGATTTCATTCAATATCAAATTTTAGGAAGGCTATGAACTTGGTATTGTATCATGAATTCATTGATATAATGGAAAATGAGTTTTCATCTCATGGAAATATAATGGATTTGATAGCTTATGATGAAGAATGTAGAGTAGTTTTCCTTCATTGATAAATAGCATTTATATTGTAATAGAAATGTGAAAACTTAGATAAGGAAGAGAGAGTTATCAAACCTTATAAATCTTGAATTAGGATCATTGTATGTAATTGTTATTTGAATTCAAGTAATGAATAAATCTCTATTCTCACCTTCTAGCTTTGCAAAGTAAATTGATGACTTGTTATGTTATTTTGGATGATAAATCAATAGTTTAGTTGCAAAAATGAATAAAATTTAGAACTTTAAAGCATTACTATAGGAAAATATAATGTTATAAATGAAATAAATTTTACCTCCTATAGTAAACTAAATCATCAAATTTAATCCAAGTGTGTAGGAGAAAATAAAGTGCAACACAACTAGTCAAGAAAAAAAAAAAGAACTTAACTAATAGCAAATAAAGACCTACAGGTCTTTGGAAAATGTATGGGAAAATAATTCCCATACATTTCCTTGCCATAGTCAATTTAATAATATATAAATAGTCAAATTGTATTCAAAACAAATAAAATAATAATAAATATATTAATCCCCACACTTTTTCATTATCCCCCAAAAGGTGGCGTAGGGAATGGGGAGAGCAGACCTTGCATTAAATAAATTTTGGTTTCATTGGCCATTGCACTTTTCATAAAATGTACTTGACTAGCATATTATCTAAGTTTCTTTATCCTTTGTCTTACTTTCTTACCTTTCCCTAGCCCTGCGTGAGAGTTTCTATGGTCTTGGTAAATGGGATAATCTTTATGTTGCTATATTCCATGACAAGCCTTCTAACCCTTTGGCAGCGTGAGTTTTGGTTTGGTCTTTGGGAATAGATTGGGGTGGGACCCAAACTCCCTTGTCCCCTCAATCTCCCATCTCATTGAATCATGCACTAGCCCCTTGGTTGGAAGATTTCCTTTACTTGACTTGATCTTAGGAGATTTTTTTGGTGGGCCCCTCCTAACTTGCCCCTTCTAAACTGCATTTCCTTCTTCTCCTTAAATACTTTCGAACCTTTTGGCTTGGGATGTGTATGTTGGTTCCCTCTCTCTTGGCACGTGAGCCAAGGGGGGGGAATAGGGAGTTTAGCTAGGGTAGGTTAGTAGGTGGTTTAGGTAGGGAGCTTAGGAAAGTTAGGGAGAATAGTTTAGAGTAGGTTGTTAATTTGTTGTTTAGGAAATTAAGTATGTAGTTAAATTGTTTTGTTTAGGATATTTTTGTAGGTTGTTAATTTATTTTATTTAGTTTTATTTTGTTATATTAATATCACTATTTATAATTATTAGCAATTCTATTAATTAATATACATAACTTTTATTAATTTAATTGTTAATTGAATTAGTTAATGTTATTAATATTAATTTTTGAACATATAATATTTGATAATATTTATTATTATTTATTAATTGGATTAATAAACATAAATATTAATTAGTAGATTATTTATTAGTAATTGTATTAGTTAGAGGCTAATCATTAATTAGGTTTTTAATTAAATACTTTTATGCTCTAATAAATGTATTAATTGGCAACTAATATATTTAGTACCACTTAATACTTTATTATATTTTATTTGTTACGACAATATTTATTTGTACTAATTATTAAATACAATAATAATTAATACAATCAACATTTGTAAAAGAAAACTATGTATATATAATATGTTGTCTTTTAATATTATAATTAGGGTTGGCAGTATGCTCCCTATGGGTGAGCAAAATGGGATAATTTTTAAAATAGAATGTAACTTAATTTCATGAACATCGAATTAGTCTAGCCATTATGTTGATAATTAAATAAACATTTGATTTAGTATCATGACAATTTATTAATTGAAACTGAAAGACTCAACGTAGCATAATGTTGCATATAGACTCATTCATTCGATATCAATATAGTTAAAATTATATTCGGAACCTCCAAAAGCAAACTTTAATGTTAGGATGACTTTGATTATAACTTCACCACCTAGATAGAATCCCTTGTTAGAACTTTATCAGCTAGTAACCCTTGGGAACCACTGTTTGTAAAGAATTTGTTCTTCAGACTCTTTTCGAACTATTGTCTTAGACACCTGTTAACCCGCAACATAAACTTGGACTTATTATCCTTTTTATAAAAAAATTGGTGTGATTTTAGACTGAATTTTTAGGGCATGACATGAAGGAAAATCAAGAGCACAATCAGGCAATGTTGGAGATTGCATCATCCCTGAGCTATCCCAAATTTGAAAACATAAAGAATTGTACCACTACAAAGAAAATGTGGGACACACTGACAACTATCTATGGTGGAGACACAAATGTACTAAGAGCCAAATCTGAAAGCTTGAGAGGTAATTTTGATGAAATGAGAATGTTAGAAGGTGAGACTATTGTACAATATTGTGGCCAAGTTAAAAAAGTTGTAAATGCTATTAGAGGAGCTAATGGAAATATTGATGATGAAACTATTATTAGAAAGGTTTTGAGAACCCTACTTCCTATTTATGCTATTAGAGTTTTTGCAATACAAGAAATGTGATGTGCTCTTGGTAACAACTTAACTTTGGAAGGTCTGGTTGGTAGACTTACTACTTTTGAATTGTCAAATTTTGATAATTTCACCTCTCCCAATATCGAATATGCATTTAAATCTCAATTGGTTCTTCATAAATCTAAAAAAGGAAAAGAAATATGTGTGAATAGTGATAGTGACACCTTTGATGATGACCTTGATGATCTTGAGGCACTAATGGATAGAAGACTACCTAGAGGAAAAGGAAAATTCAAAGGTAAACTTCCTATAATATGTTTTTCATGTAACAAAGTTGGCCATATTGCAATAAGATGTCCTGAAATAAATGACAAAGTCTAGTTTCATGAGAAAAAACTATACTTCTGATGATATTTTGGAATTGGTTCATGCTGACCTTTGTGGACCTATTGGAGTGCAAAGCTACTGTGGTGATAAATTTTTATTTTTTATTTTTTTATGACTACTCAAAAATGATGACTATGATGTTTCTTAAAGAAAAATCTGATGCCTTTGAGTTGTTCAAGTGGTATTTGGAAAAATTTGAAAAAGAAATAGGTAAGATTTTGAAATGTCTGAGATATGATAGAGGAGGAGAGTTCATATCTAATGAGTTCAACACATTCTGTAATGATAGAGGAATCGAGAGATAGATGTCTACATCAAGGAATCCTCCATAGAATGGTATGGCAGAAAGAAGGAAGAGATCAATCATGGATTATGCTAGAACGTTGATGATAGAGAAAAATGATGCACAAAAGTACTGGAGAGAAGCTGTAAGTATAACTATTTATACCTTGAATTGAGTACAAGTCAAGAAAGGTTAAAATGCTACACCTTTTAACTTATGGTATGGTTATGTACCTAATGTAAAATACTTTAAAGTCTTTGCAGGAAAATGTTATATACTGAAAGACAATAGGAATGGAAAAATTGATGGTAAAAGTGATGAAGGCATATTCCTAGGTTATTCCACTAAGAGAAAATCTTATAAGTGTTTGAATTCTAACACTAACAAAGTTGTGGAAAATGAAAATGTTAGAGTTGATGAATATGTAGAAAAGAATGAAGATGAATACAAGCAGGAACCTAAAGATTATAGATCATTCATATACATGACTGAAGGAGAGCCCAACAATTTACCTGAACAAGAGAACAAAGTTGTTGAGTGATAGTAAGAATCTACCAAGTTATATAGAAAGAAGATGTCAAGCATCAGGAGGTAATTGTCAAGCAATCAAAAGAGGAAGTAGAGATACAAAATGAACCTAAAGTGAATTTACAAGATGAACCTGAAGAAAAATAGAAATAAGAAAGGAGACTATAGCCTACATTAGAAAAATATGTGAGAAGACATCATAAACCAGATCAAATCATTGGAGCAAAAGATTCAAGAGTCATGACAAGAAACAAGTTAAAAAACAAAACATGCTTATTATCTAAGTTTGAACCCAAATTAGTGAAAGATTCTGTTGGTGCCCAAAAATGATGGATTCGCTTTTGGCCAAGTGACAGGTATAATGATAATGCAACACTTATACCTCTACAATTTTGGCTTAATCAAGCCAAAGCTGGTAGGCCTAAATTCTCTTTTGGACTATCAAATTCTCTATGTTGCTCAACTGCATACACAAAACAAAGTTCCTCCAAAGGTAGTGAATGATCCTTTGAGGAAATGACAAATCTCCTAATAATCTCTACTCTATAAAACTTAACTAAAATGGATTATACTAAGGAATGAAAAGTAATGCTTTTGAAATAATGATTTAAAGATCTACAAACTATAAATGAACTAATATAATAGTTTCCAATTAATGATTAGATCAGTGCCTTCTAAATATTTGAGCTATAGAGTTAGAAAACCTTCAATCCTACGTACGATCAAAGATAGTTTTAAGAGAACTTACTCCTATAAAGTAAGACTATCATTCCACAAGCTTCCACTTGATTCACAATTCAAATCATTTTACACAACTAATCTTATTGAGCTTAACTCAAATTAAGAGACCGATAAGAACAATGGTAGGTTCACAAACCATACACTTAATACTCGAGTTGTATATATTAATTTTGAATTATGATACTTAGGGAATTCAACATAGTGAAATACTCTATTTAATAGAATATCTGAAAGACTAATTGAAAACATATAACTTATAACCACAAATAAAAAGAAGAGCACTTATCTTTATTAATGTTGAAAAAATAGTACATTAGAGCTCATATTGTAGTTGTGATCGAATTATATCGTATGAAAATATATCTTGTATTGTATTTCTTTACATTTTACAATATGTATATATGTGTGTGTGTGTGTGTGTGTGTGTTTAAGTGGCTTTCACACCTCTTTAGGGTGAAAATACACAACCCTTATTACAAATTATTTTGAAAAAATAATAAACTAACTAAAAAATAACTACCTAACTTTTGGATTTGGGTCTGGTCAGAAAACCAAAACACCACATAAAAAGATAATATTTTTAATGGAAATAGGAAATTTGATTTCTCGAATGAGGTATTTTTTAGATTTTTAAAATTTGACCATCTTCATCTTCTATCGGCATCATCTTTGCAGCAGGTTGAAATTTCAAAATTTTTTGAAGGCTTTGATCATAGAATTTTGATAGTTCTTGTCACAAAGATTCCTTCCTTAATCTCTCAACTTTTTAATTGAAAATTAATATAATTTTTTCATCCTATTTCATGTACTCTATCATTAATTATTTTTCATGTAGTTTAAGAGGCCATTTTTTAGGGTTTTATCACTATAAGGGACTCCAAATTTTGCCCAAAATTTAGAGCTCCAATAGGCTCTTTCTGGGGACGTATGCTCCATGTGAGCATAGCGAGAATTCAGCTATCTCTGGAGAAGTAGATCAAGTATCCATACTTAATTTGATGCGAAGTAAAATTGGGTGGCCCTAGGCCCCCCAAAATTGAACATTAATCTTTTCCTCTATCAATCACTTGATTTTGATCACGTAACACTTTGGATCTCTTCAATATGATGCCATCATTTTTGTGAACAATACTTGTTGCTTTATCAATGTAGTTTTTGGTATTTTCTTTTTGTTTTTCCTTTGAGAAATCTTAAGATTCACTTTGGTCCTGGCTGAATGGAAACTCCCTATGGTCATGCATGTGACCAATCGTATAAACATTATAATAAATCTTCTTTGTGGGATTGTCCTTTTGTATACAATTTTCTATGTCTATGTTAGAATGCAGATTATGTTTGTCTAATCCAATCTTTTCTTTAGGCCTATGGTGCAACACTTTCTCATATAATGGTTTTAAAAATGGTTCATGTTGAGGAGATACTTCTTCACATATACCAAGACTATGGTCAGGTGTGATATTTGAGAAATCTTCAAGACTATCCTTTAATCCATTCCCCTCATCATGCTTGGATGATTCCATCTCATCTTCACATATTTGGTGTACCTTCATCTCAAAGGATGAACTAAAAGATATCTCACCCTGTGAATGTACTTCATGAGTTTCATAAACTTTAAAATTAGGACTTCTATCTTCATTATGATGCTGATGGATTCTATTGCATAAAGGATCCTCTTCAAACAATGGATTCGATAACATAGAGAAATTAGACATATCTTTATCTACTTCATCTTCAAAAAATGGATTCAAGAACATAGAGAATTCATGCATACATTCATGAGAATTTTCATTTGGATCATCAGAATTTTTCAACAACAAAACTAACATCTTCATTGACATTATCTCCTGAAACTTCCTCCTATTCATGTAGTTCTATTTCATCTCCACAATTTGATTTCTCTTGAATATGGGCTAATCCATCTACCTCCTTACCATGGTGGATTGAGAAAAAATTTGGACCATTCTTCTCAGTGTGTCTTTGGTATTCTATGTCTAATAAAGCTAAAATTTCTCTTGTACTGAGAAGGTTTTCTTCCTCATCATCATGGTCATTGATACATGTTTCCATACACATCTCATCATGTAAAAATTCTTCTTCAATCTGATGTGAATTTTTATCCTCCATGTCATCACAAGTATTATTATGGTTCTCATGAATGTATGCTTCTTTATCTTCTGTATGACTAGTGCATTCATCTTCCTCACCAAGATAATCATCAAGCACACGACCTTGTTCAATCTAAGCAATAGCCTCCCTTTTTTTGTCTTCATCATCTTCTTCTAATATATGCACAAGGAGCTTTACAGAAGGATCATCTGATGTAATTCCCAATTTTTTGACCTTTCTCATGATTTCTTTTGTTTAAGGCATAATGTTTGAAGGTATTTCTCAAAGAATGTCCACTCTTCTTATCAACAAATGTGTAGAAGACTCCCCTTCAAATCTCTCCAAGCTAAAAAATGCATCAAGTGGACACATGTAAGAATCCTCTTCCATATTGTGATCCTGAATCTTTTCCTGTTCATAATGCATATCATCCTCACTTGCATCATGAAACATATCAAGAAACCATTGTTCAAACTCTCTCCATGATGATATAATTTTTTCAGGTGTCATACTAAAAAGTAAACCTGCATGATCTATCAATGATCTTACAAATGGTTTCATAATCACATCTTCTGCATAGATATGACAATCTAGAATAAATTTTTAAAATGCCTGCAAATGCTCTATTGGTGATTCTGATCCATCTCCACAAAATTTTAGAACATATTTTTTCATTTTAAGAGAAAAATCTTTTTGACCACAAGGGATGTTATCAAAACTCAATGGTCTATATACTTCAATAATAAATTTTGGTCTTGGGTCACAAAAGTTTGATACTTTATGTGAGTATGTATTTTGGTACATACTAAATATTTAAATTTGTAGTAACTTTTTTCTTTATACATTAGTTTCTTTTCAATAGAGTCGCCACATCTTTAAAGAGAAAACTTTACTCATCTCCTTTTAGGTCTTCTCCCTCAGTAGAGTCACTAACTAAAATATTTTGTTAAATAGAGTCGCCACCTCATTTGAGGAATGTCTTGCTTCTAGGTTCTTTCTTCCAATAGAGTGTTCTTCCAAACAAACTAATATAACTACTTTTTTATTCTGATCCGCGAAATATGAAATTTTAGGTAACTTCACAATATATATTGTGAGCAACTCTCCCCAGTAGAGTCACCAATTTGTTGGTGCCCAAAAATGATGGATTCTCTTTTGGCCAAGTGACAGGTATAATGGTAATGCACCACTTATACCTCTGCAATTTTGGCTTAATCAAGCCAAGGCTGGTAGGCCTAAATTCTCTTTTGGACTATCAAATTATCTATGTTGCTCAACTACATACACAAAAAAAAGTTCCTCCAAAGGTAGTGAATGATCCTTTGAGGAAATGACAAATCTCCTAATAATCTCTACTCTATAAAACTTAACTAAAATAGATTATACTAAGGACTGAAAAGTAATGCTTTTGAAATAATGATTTAAAGATCTACAAACTATAAATGAACTAATATAATAGTTTCCAATTAATGATTAGATCAGTGCCTTCTAAATATTTGGGCTATAGACTCAGAAAACCTTCAATCCTACATACAATCAGAGACAGTTTTAAGAGAACTTACTCTTATAAAGTAAGACTATCATTTGACAGGCTCCACTTGATTCACAATTCAAATCAATTTACAGAACTAATCTTATCGATTTTAACTCAAATTAAGAGACTGATAAGAACAATGGTAGGTTCACAAACCATACAATTGATACTCGAGTTGTATATATTAATTTTGAGTTATGATACTTAGGGAATTACACATAGTGAACACTCTATTTAATAGAATATCTGAAAGACTAATTGAAAACATATAACTTATAACCACAAATAAAAAGAAGAGAACTTATCTTTATTAATGTTGAAAAAATAGTACATTATAGCTCATATTGTAGTTGTGATCAAATTATATCCTATGAAAATATATCTTGTATTGTCTTTCTTTAAATTTTACAATATATATATATATATATATATATATATATATATATATATATATATATATATATATATATATATATATATATATATATATATATATATATATATATATATATATATATATATATATATATATATATATATATATATATATATATATATATATATATCTGTGTGTGTTTGAGTGGCTTTTACACCTCTTTAGGGTGAAAAGACACAACCCTTACTACAAATTATTTTGAAAAAAATAATAAACTAACTAAAAAATAACTACCTAACTTTCAGATTTGGGTCTAGTCAAAAAACCAAAACACCTCATAGAAAGCTAAAATTTTTATTATAAATAGGAAATTTGATTTTCCGAACTAGGTCTTTTTAAGATTTTTAAAATTTGACCATCTTCATCTTCTATCAGCATCATCTTTGTAACAGGTTGAAATTCCAACATTTTCTAAAGGCTTTGATCATAGAATTTTGATAGTTCTTGTCACAGAGATTCCTTACTTAATCTCTAAAAATTTTAATTAAAAATTAATATAATTTTTTCATCCTATTTCATGTACTCTATCATTAATTATTTTTCATGGAGTTTAAGGGGCCATTTTTTAGGGTTTTATCACTATATGGGACTCCAAATTTTGCCCAAAATTTAGAGCTCCAACAGACTCTTTCTGCGGACGTATGCTCCATGTGAGCATAGCAAGAATCCAGCTATCTCTGGAGAAGCAGACTAAGTATCCATATTGAATTTGATGTGAAGTAAAATTGGGTGGCCCCAGGCCCCCCAAAATTGAACATTGATATTTTCCTCTATCGAACACTTGATTTTGATCACGTAACACTTTGGATCTCTTCAATATGATGCCATCATTTTTGTGAACTATTTTGGTATTTTATTTTTGTTTTTCCTTTGAGAAATCTTAAGATGCACTTTGGTCCTTTTTGAATGGAAACTCCCTATGGTCATGCATGTGACCAATCATATAAACATTATAATAAATCTTCTTTATGGGATTGTCCTTTTGTATACAATTTTCTATGTCTCTATATTTAGAATTCAAATTATGTTTGTCTAATCCAATCTTTTCTTTAGGCCTATGGTGCAACACTTTCTCATATAATGGTTTTAAAAATGGTTCATGTCAAGGAGATACTTCTTCACATATACCAGGACTATGGTCAGGTGTCATATTTGAGCAATCTTCAAGACTATCCTTTAATCCATTCCCCCCATCATGCTTGGCTGATTCCATCTCATCTTCACATATTTGGTGTACCTTTGGCTCAAAGGATGAACTAAAAGATATCTCACCCTATGAATGCACTTCATGAATTTCATCAACTTAAAAATTAGGACTTCTATCTTCATTATGATGCTAATGGATTCCATTGCATAAAGGATCCTCTTCAAACGGTGGATTCGATAACATAGAGAAATTAGACATATCTTTATCTACTTCATCTTCAAACAATGGATTCAAGAACATAGAGAATTCATGCATACATTCATGAGAATTTTCATTTGGATCATCAAAATTTTTCAACAACAAGACTAACATCTTCATTGACATTATCTCCTGAAACTTCCTCCTGTTCATGCAGTTATATTTCATCTCCACAATTTGATTTCTCTTGAATATGGGCTGATCCATCTACCTCCTTACCATGGTGGATTGAGAAAAAATTTGGACCATTCTTCTCAGTGTGTCTTTGGTATTCTATGTCTAATAAAGCTAAAATTTCTTTTGTACTAAGAAGGTTTTCTTCCTCATCATCATGGTCATTGATACATGTTTCCATACACATCTCATCATGTAAAAATTATTCTTCAATTTGATGTGAATTTTTATCCTCCATGTCATCACAAGTATTATTATGGTTCTCATGAATTTATGCTTCTTTATCTTCTATATGACTAGTGCATTCATCTTCCTCACCAAGATAATCATCAAGTACACAACCTTGTTCTATTTGAGCAATAGCCTCCCTTTTTTGTCTTCATCACCTTCTTCTAATATATGCACAAGGAGCTTTACAAAAGGATCATCTGATGTAATTCCCAATTTTTTGACCTTTCTCATGATTTATTTTTGTGAAGGCATAATGTTTGAAGGTATTTCTCAAAGAATGTCCACTGTTCTTATCAGGAAATGTGCAGAAGACTCCCCTTCAAATCTCTCCAAGCTAAAAAATGCATCAAGTGGAGACATGTGAGAGTCCTTTTCCATATTGTGATCCTTAATCTTTTCCTATTCATAATGCATATCATCCTCACTTGCATCATGAAACATATCAAGAAACCATTGTTCAAATTCTCTCCATGATGATATACTTTTTTCAGGTGTCATACTAAAAAGTTAACCTGCATGATCTGTCAATGATCTTACAAATAGTTTCATAATCACATCTTCTGCATAGATATGACAATATAGAATAAATTTACAAAATGCTTGCAAATGCTCTATTGGTGATTCTGATCCATCTCCACAAAATTTTAGAACATATTTTTTTATTTTAAGAGGAAAATCTTTCTGACCACAAGGGATGTTATCAAAACTCAATGGTCTATATACTTTAATAATAAATTTTGGTCTTGGGTCACAAAATTTTGATACTTTATGTGAATATGTATTTTGGTACATACTGAATATTTAAATTTGTAGTAACTTTTTTCTTTATACATTAGGTTCTTTTCAATAGAGTCACCACATCTTTAAAGAGGAAAACTTTACTTATCTCCTTCTAGGTCTTCTCCCTTAGTAGAGTCACTAACTGAAATGTTTTGTTAAATAGAGTCACCACCTCATTTGAGGAATGTCTTTCTTCTAGGTTCTTTCTTCTAGTAGAGTGTTCTTCCAAAGAAACTAATATAACTACTTTTTTATTCTGATATGCGAAATATGAAATTCTAGGTAACTTCACAATATATATTGTGAGAAACTCTCTCTAGCAGAGTCACCAATTTGTTGGTGCCCAAAAATGATAGATTCTCTTTTGGCCAAGTGACAGGTATAATGGTAATGCACCACTTATACCTCTACAATTTTGGCTTAATCAAGCCAAGGCTAGTAGGCCTAAATTCTCTTTTGGAATATCAAATTCTCTATATTGCTCAACTGCATACACAAAACAAAGTTCCTCCAAAGGTAGTGAATGATCCTTTGAGGAAATGACAAATCTCCTAATAATCTCTACTCTATAAAACTTGAATAAAATGGATTATACTAAGGACTGAAAAGTAATGCTTTTAAAATAATGATTTAAAGATCTACAAACTATAAATTAACTAATATAATAGTTTCCAATTAATGATTAGATCAATGCCTTCTAAATATTTGAGCTATAGAGTCGGATAACCTTCAATCCTACATACAATCAGAGACAGTTTTAAGAGAACTTACTCCTATAAAGTAAGACTATCATTCCATAGGCTTCCACTTGATTTACAATTCAAATCAATTTATACAACTAATCTTATCAAGTTTAACTCAAATTAAGAGACCGATAAGAACAATGGTAGGTTCACAGACCATACAATTGATACTCGAGTTGTATATATTAATTTTGAATTATGATACTTAGGGAATTCAGCATATTGAAACACTCTATTTAATAGAATATCTAAAAAACTAATTGAAAACATATAACTTATAACCACAAATAAAAAGAAGAGCACTTATCTTTATTAATGTTGAAAAAATAGTACATTAGAGCTCATATTGTAGTTGTGATCGAATTATATCATATGAAAATATATCTTGTATTGTCTTTCTTTACATTTTACAATATATATATATATATATATATATATATATATATATGTGTGTGTGTGTGTGTGTGTGTGTGTGTGTGTGTGTGTGTGTGTGTGTGTGTGTGTGTGTTTGAGTGGCTTTTACACCTCTTTAGGATGAAAAGACACAACCCTTATTACAAATTACTTTGAAAAAATAATAAACTAACTAAAAAATAACTACCTAACTTTCGAATTTGGGTCTGGTCAAAAAACCAAAACACCTCATAAAAAGCTAATATTTTTACTGGAAATAGGAAATTTGATTTCCCAAACTGGGTCTTTTTTAGATTTTTAAAATTCAACTATCTTCATCTTTTATCAACATCATCTTTGTAGTAGGTTGAAATTCCAATAGTTTCTGAAGGCTTTGATCATAGAATTTTGATAGTTCTTGTCACAGAGATTCCTTCCTTAATCTCTCAACTTTTTAATTGAAAATTAATATAGTTTTTTCATCCTATTTCATTTACTCTATCATTAATTATTTTTCATGGAGTTTAAGATGGCATTTTTTAGGGATTAATCACTATATGGGACTCCAAATTTTGCCCAAAATTTAGAGCTCCAATAGATTCATTGGATAATGAAGATTGTATTCACGCCATGAATGAAGAAATTGAGAAAATAGAAAAGAATAGAACCTGGACACTAGTACCTAGACCAAAGGACAAGAATGTTATTGGAACCAAGTGGGTGTTCAAAAACAAGATGAATGAGCATGAAGAAGTCACAAGAAACAAGGTTAGATTGGTATTCAAAGGATATGCACAAGAAGAAGGCATTGACTATGGGGAGACATTTTCCCCAATTGCTAGATAGGGAGGATTTAGAAATCTACTTTCTTATGTAGCTTACAAAGGATTCAAAGTGTATCAGATGGATGTCAAATCTGCATTTCAAAATGGAATACTAGAAGGATAAGTATACATTGAATAGCTTGAAGGATTTTTTAATCCAAGAAAGAGGAACATGGTATGTAAGCTACACAAAGCATTGTATGGATTGAAACAAGCCCCTAGAGCACGGTATGAAAGATTCCATAATTACTTGGTCAAAATTGGTTTTGCGAGGACAAATGACAATAGAAATGTATACTTAAAGACTAAAAAAGCTAAAGGAATATTGTTAGCTAAAATATTTGTTGATGATATCATATTTGGAGGACAAGATGCATTGCTCAAAACATTTGCAAATGAGATGCAAACAAAATTTGAGATGTATATGTTTGAAGATATCAAATTCTTTGTTGGTTTGCAAATTTATCAGATGAAGAAAGGTAACTACATTACTCAATCTAAATATATTAAGGAGATACTAAAAACCTTTGGCATGGAGGACTCAAGACCAATAAGTACACGTATGGCTACTAGATAGAAACTATCAAAGAATGATGATACATCAAAAGTGAATCAAACCTTGTATAGGTAAATGATTGGGAAACTATAATATGTTATTCATAGTAGACTAGAAATTGCACTACCACTTGGAATTGTTGCAAGATTTTCTACAAATCCTAAAAAAAATCACATGATGGCAATAAAAAGGATTTTGAGATATCTGAAAAGAACAAAGGATTATGGATTGTATTACAAGAAGAATGACAAGTTTGAATTGAAAGTTTATACTAATGAAGATTGGGAAGGAAATGTGGATTGTAGAAAGAGTAGAAGTGGTGGTGCATTCTTTCTAGGAAAGAGGTTAGTCTCATGGAAAAGAAAGAAACAGAACTACATTTCTCAATCTACAATAGAAGTTGAATATGCAGCAATAATAGTTAATTATTCAAACATAGTGTGGATCAAGCAATTGTTGAAAGGTATGAAGGAAGATATCACTGAGCAATTTTTTATTTTCTATGATAACACAAGCGTTATCAATATATCAAAGAACCATGTGATGCACACTAAGACCAAGCATATTGCTATCAAGTATCATTACTTGAGAGAGCTAATTCAAGACAAAGAAGTGAGACTGGAATATGTGAATAAAAAGGAGCATCTAGCAGATATATTCACTTAAGCTTTACCTAAGGATGCACATGAGTATCTAAGAGGTAATTTAGGGGTGAGTCCCCTAACTGAGGCTACCTATATCAAATAGGAGTGTTGCATCAAATCTATTACTTAGAATATCTGATAGATTGATGCAAAGAGGTCACACTTTAAAAGATGCCTAAAGTTGTGAAGACTTAAGCACAAGATGTTGATAAACTATAAGCAAGATGATAGAGGGATCATATAGTTTAGAAAGTTGACATGAAGATATCTACATGGTGAAGATAAATGAGATACTTGAAAATGTCTTTGGAATTGTTGTCTTAGAGGGAGAGATTTAGTAGAAGTTACCTTGAGAAGATAAGGGAGAAATTCATAGATGAGAAAGAGATTCAGTAAAATTGATGTACAAAAAAAGAGGGAGATATCTATCCAAGGATGGAGCTGATATTTGCATTGGATGAGAATTAGAATGAAGCTAAGGATATTAATGAAGATCTGATAATAGAACACATAAGGAGTTGACAAAAGTTTCTTCTATACATAATTTTTGGATTGTATGGTAACTAAGCATATGGTGTTTCCATCAATGCCAAAGAGGGAGATTGTTGGAAGCTACAATTGAAATAATTATTATATTGTCATTGATGTCAAACCTTAATTGGTGAGATGGTTTCTATCTAGTAGAGTGCCATATCATTTGATTGATGAAGAGGATTTGAAAATAGGAGATAGCAAGAAGACCTAGTGAAAAGGTTGAGTAATGAGAAAATACAATGGGCACTTGATTAGTTGGCACATTGGAAAGATAATGTGTTGTTTATCTATAAAACTAATTGAAGAAGATGGTTGATTTTAAGCATGAAATAGATGAGGAAAGGAAGACTAAAATCATAGTCTTGATAGAGAAAAAGAGCAGAAAATTAAAGAACTTAAGTATAAGCGGAGTGATGCTAATGTTGATCAAGCACCAATATAGCTAAGAAAATATAGTGTTGACCAAGCATCAGTAATAACCAAGTATCAAAAATTAAATCAAGTGAAAACAATGAGTGTCAAGAAGAATAGTTTTAGTGATGACCGAGTTATCCAGTGAAGACCGAGAAAAAGAGAACAGTGATGACTGAGTGTCATTATTTTATAGTTTGTGAAGGGATTGAGATTCCCAGTTGACACAATTCAATTTTTAGAATATGTAAAGTGTTTTGAAAATAAGGATGAATGACCTAGAGTATTAATCCATGGTAAACAATTTTTATGCATGGATTCAAGGAGAAGTTTTGAGAAGTATCTAGAAAGTTAGAGGAAGATTAATTTTGTTTAAGGATTCAATGAATCTGACCTAAACCTAAGATCTATGGTGATAATTAAGAAACGAAAGATCAAGCTACCTAGTTAAGGAGGTATAAGGATAACCTAATTGCAAGTTATGCTAGAGGTTGATTCTATTGATTGGTGAACCTTATCAAACAGATGAGAAGAGTTGTGAAGAGATGTGAAGAGCTGATTTCTTGAAGGGTTTCCAAGAAGATTAGATATGGAGATGATAATGAAGGCTAGTCATTGGATAAACATATGAGATACATTGGATCTATATTTGCAAATTGAGTTGTATGTATCAGATCAAACTCATTGTTAATTTCTAACCATTGTATCAGTTGAAATCCTTTAATCAAGGTTGACCTAAAAATCATTTGTAAATCCTTTAATCAAGATGACATTCTAATGGGATGTTCTTAAGTCCTCTAATAAGATCACTCCTGACTGGGTGATTAAATCCATTAATAGGGTCACACCTAGTAGTGTGTATTGTAACCTTTAAAGGGGTTGGCTCCTCACAGAGCTCACTTCATAAGAGTGAAAAATTGGTAGCATGTTACTAGTGGTTTTTTCCCAAATTGGGTTTCCACGTTAAATCCTAGTGTCATATTTGTGTAAATTTTATTTGATGTGTTAAGTGTTTTATAATCTTCATGTTGATTACTTTTGGATAGTGGACTACAAGTTTATGTTACTGGTTATATTCCATAGATACTAAGTGGATTGTTGAGTAGATTTGATTTGTTTGAAGTCTTTAAAAGCTGAATTGGTACATCTAGACCCAAGGATAATTGATTCACCCACCCCCCCTCTCAGTTATTCTAAAATAATTCTAACATGGATAACTAAAGGATAATGTCTATGTTGTATTCTTCATCTGTGACTCTTTCCATTAGGTGGTCTTCATCAAACATTACATAATTACCCAACCTGGTAGCATGAATTTTTTTGAAAGGATCATACTCAAATAATTTATTCAATAAAATTTATTCTTCGGTTCTAGTTACGGTCACCTCTTCATCCTCCATCATTTTAATACAATATATGTATTCCATAAAAATATAGGTTTGGGTAGGTTTGAACTTGAGAACAAGTTCATCTACTACATGAGTATTATGCAAAGGTTCTAATAGTACCTTACATTTAGCTCCATGTTTAGATCTTAATATCAAATGGGACCAATCAAGTGACATATAACCTCCTATGTTGGTAGTGAAATCTATTGAAAGGAAGACACCAAAAAACATGGGGGATATCAATTACAACAACCTCTTAAGGAATTTTGATATTCAGGTAGGAAAAGAGGGTGAATGGAAGCTCCTTTATTATTCCTATGGATTGGACCTTCTTCCCATCTAGTTACATAACTTATTTATCAGAAGGCTCATATTCTACATGGATGGACTCTACTATTTTCTTAGGTATGCCACTACTACTAGCCCTAAGTCTATCATTGAATTATTTAGTAGTTTATATCCTAGTATTAAGGTAACAAAGAAGGCCATAGGTTTAGATTTACCTTTTTCCTTTTCTTTTATCAGGTTGTTAGAATTTACCCCCATAGTTGATTGTTGGAATTGTGGAATCTCTGACTCTTTGACATGTGTCTTCCCTTTCAATTTTGATTGTTCAGCAATGGCCTCCACCATGCCTTACTTATCCCAATTCTCAAGAGATTCTTTCAATAATTATTTTTCTTAGGAATTATGATCATATCCTAGATGGATAGATTCATAGAAGCCTTCTTTATTTTTTCTACTTCATCTACCTTTATCTCCACAAGGATTTTACGATCTCTTGGCCTCTAGGGATCAAGTTCCCTTGGTTGTTGGACTGGTTATGGTTGAACCTCTAGAGAAGTGGATTCATTTACTTCAAATCTTCAATGCAAAAATTGAATAGTTTTTCTTGGTAGGTCTAGTGGAGTTTCTTCTTTGGTAAACCTCTATTTTGAATGGTTGTTTTAGTCTAACTAGACTTGTGGCATCCTTGAAGTAGATGCTTGGTTTGTAAAGACTATGTCATCATCATTCATCATCCACAAAAATAGAGCATGGTTGGGAGAAATTTATGACTCTTGTTTTAGAGACATCCCATCCATCTAGTTTGTCATCATGGAATTCTCCATCGTCAGGGTCATTCCTTGGCTTCTCTACTCCTCTATTTTTTGTTGCAGATTTCCTCTTAGTAAATCTCAGGGCATATGGTAAATATTGTATGAGAAACACGATGCATTTAGGTCTTCTACAAAGTTGTTCTGAGTAGCCACTAACTCTCTATTAGAATTAGTCAGAACATATAGTATTAGTTTTGATGGTTGAGGAACAATGACTATCTTCTTAGAATTATGGCCTTGTCCACTATTGTTCTAATTGTTATTCCCTTGATTATTTCTATTCTAGCCTTGATATTGATTTGGGTGGTATTGAGGCCTTCCATTTTTTTTGTTCTAAAATTTCTTATATGGAGGTTGTTGAGGTACACCATGTTTCCTCTTCAAGTTGATAAGATCATGTGACACCAGCCTCAATAGGATCTTCATTTTTTTAATGCTAACAAGGAGGGATGAGCTAGCTACAGTGCTTGAGCATTAGAGTAGATATAAATAGATTGTGGGGAAGAAGATAAGCTAGTAGAGGTATCATGTTGAGTGTTTTCTAGCATTTGAAGGGAGAACTTAGGGAGTGGTAGAAATGGAGGTCTTGGTGGTAGTTTTCCCACATCAATTAAGTTGTTCTCAACCCTTATGGCTATTTCATAGGAAGTTGGAAAGATTACATGTCTAGGGTCTATATAGTCCATGTTGTGTGTGCATTGAAATATTTTAGATATAATTAAAAGGTCATAGGCATTGGAGGACGTGCATATGTGGGGATTATATTTATTTCCTATTGAATCTACTATTGAATTCAACAATGACCTCTTGGAGATCACTCTTGATATTGATTAGTTTTTAAAGCAACAAAGAGTAATCACCATTTTCAAAAAAGCGGTTATAAAACAAGTTGTCTAGATCATCCCAGGTACCTATGCTATTTGGTGCTAGAGATCTATACCAATGTAGTTTTTTTCCTTTGAAAGATGTAACTAAAAATCTTAGGGCTACGTTGTCTTTTTAATGTGATGTATTATGCAAGTATTAGCCACATCTATCATGTTCTCAATAGGAGTCTTCTCATCCTCACCAGTAAACTTATGTAGGGCCTTTAGAGAATTAGCAGGGATTGCATCCTAGTTCACATTAGTAGGTGGGGAAATAAGAGGGGTCCCATTATCCTACGTGACAAAGTTTCATATGGCCTTGGGTATTGTAAGGGGTTGTGTTGCTAATGCACTTGATGAGGAGGTTGAGGCTCTAGATCTAGTTGTAGTAACTAGGGGAGGGATTACTAATCTTGGGTAAGGAGTGGATATGGATATTTTTATGTGCCCATGGATCATATATTTTTTCTAATTAGGCTCAATGATGGTTTGGCCCCACTAGGCATGCCATGAAAAGAAACTGTTTATCCTAAATTTTGTAACCCAAAAAGGTAACAGGCCATAGGGAAAGTTTGAGTGTTGTGGGACCAAAATGATAACACTCAAAACAATCTCTGGTATTGAGGAGTTGGTTCTCCATGAACAATGGGAGATGGAAAGAGAATAAAACTAAAAATGAAACTAAACTCAATGTGATGTGCTAGATCATTTTACTATTAAAGCACGATCTTTCATGAATGAAAAGATAGAACCATATAATCAAAATGCAAGTAACATTTCATAATTTGGCATAATATACCACAATTGCTTCATATTCAAGATGAGAACATAATAAAAATATCCTAGACATAGGTCAAAAAATTCATATCATCTAATGGGTGCATCTATAAAATCAGGTAAATAGTAAATGCATTCAAAGACACATGTTCATATATCTATTTCTGATAATATCATAGACATGGAACACCTTTATCATTAAATTAATTTCAATTGGAAGATTTAGTTTCAAACATGGCCCATCACTGAAAGTTATCTCATACACAAAAATTCTAGTCTTATAAGATAATCAATATTCAAATTGACATATACTTCAGGTATATTCAATGTCAATTAAAACTAAAAAGGCTCAGCTGAGCACAGTTAAAATTCAATTAATTTAAAAGTAATTAGAAGAAAATTATGCAAATATGATATCCCAAAATTATATAAAAAATAGATATCATTTTGATAAAATTACCAGTCCTCTAACCAGAACAAAAAATCCAACCCTTTGAAAAAAGAAACCTCCCCTTCTTAAAGAATTTTTGTAACCAAAAAAAATTCCCCCAAATAAAAATCTCACTTGTTGAATAGACCACCACCTTTGAAAAATTATTATCTCGACCATTAGGGGAGCTTCAACTAACATGTTGTCAAACAAGAACCATGATCCACTTGACAAGCATCCTAAAAGAATCAAAAGTCAGTATTCACAATCATTGAATTCTCCTTGGGGTGTAATAACCTCGTCTAATAGAGGTCGGGGACATGCATCAACATGAAGGGTTTCTAGAAAGAGAAACTCTTTGTGCTCCCTTCAAAATCTCACGGACACAACATGTGTTCTCCAAGATAAATTCTCACATTCGAGGAAGGAAATGTGGCCACAATTTTAAAAAAAAAGAACTCTAACCCACACAAAACCTATGGAAAACAATTGTGATCCTGAGTAGTCTATATAGAGATATACAATCCAATCTCTTTATAATTATGTAGTTTAGGTCTCTTACTCTCTACTTAATTCTTATTCAATATCTCTCTCTATTCATCTTTCTCTTTACATCCACTAAATGAGAGAGAGAGAGAGAGAGAGAGAGAGAGAGAGAGAGAGGAAATGGTGGGAAGTTAAGGAGATAGAGAAAGATATATCTAAATATGGAGAGATAGAGATAGGGAGGGAGAAATAGGTTCTTTGTGCATATGAGTGAGAGAGGAAAAGAGATAGAGATAAGAGGGATAAAGATATAGATAAAGAAAGAGAAATGGGAGAATATAAGTAGACACATAATCCCCTCCCTCTACCTCCATCCACCTATACCTATACCTATTTATTACTTTTCTTTATCACCTTGTTTCTTTCTCTCTCTCCCTATAGACCTATCTTCTTGCCTATCTATATATAATTATCTCTAAATCTCTCATATTCACTCCATCTCTCCATCCAACTATCCTAATATATGAATTTTTTCTATTCATGACTATCTTTGTTTTCATCTCCCTATCTCTATCTCTCCCCTTATCTATATGGCTTTATATATCTCTATATATAAATATATACAATCTTTTATAAATAATCTCTCTCTCTCTCTCTCTCTCACACACACACACACACACACACACACACACACACACATAGGTGCAAGAGATAGGTCCTCTCTCTATCCCCATCCTTCTTTAAAGAGAGAGATAAATGGAAAGATGAGAAGTTGAAAATACAAAAAGAGGGAATGATGGGAAGAGAAGGAGATAGAGGGAGAGATATCTAAATATGGAGAGATGGAGATAGGGAGGGATAAATGGGGTCTTTGTTTGTATGAGTGGGATATATATATATATATATAGAATCATCTTAAAATGGAAGCACTTCCATGTTATATATATATATATATATATATATATATATATATATATATATATATATATATATATATATATATATATATATATATATATATATATATATATATATTGTATCGTCTTAAAATGGAAGAACTTCCATGTTAAGAGAATTTATCCCTCTAAGTAAGTGGTTAGGGGTCATGTCAAATGCCTTGAATTGGTCTTTTCTTAGATTTGGCTTTCTCCCCACTTTCCACTTCTTTTCTGCACTTGATTCCTTCATTCTAGGTGAAATTAGGGTTAGGATCCTGAGGATTCTCCTTAATTTCCCTCTTCTTTGGCTCTATTTTCTAGGTAGGAATTACAAATAGTTCCTCCTAGCCTTCATAATTTTCATCATAGGACTTTGTGCCTCTCCCTGGCACTCTACCCTATTCTGACATCATTTCTAGGTCTCCGGGCACTCCTGGGACCTCCTATTTCTGATTCTGGCATCTCTGGACCGAGACCCTGAGATCTATAACCTCAAGGTCAATGAAAAAATAAATGGTTCAATGATGACCTAGGGGGTCAAAGATGACTTGATCCCTAACCTAGGTTAGGGTCAAGCTCATCCTTGACCCTAGGTTCAAGTTTCAAGGTTTTGTGATCTCCAGATGTCAGGTTTCAGAAAGAAATATTTTCCCACTTTCGGGTCGACTGTTTTGGTCTCCGAAATGGTAAAATCTTAAATTATATTTAATTTAGGTCCATTCCTAAAGGGTTTAGGCCTAATTGAAATTTAATTCACCAAGGTGGCCCCTCTAGAGGATTGTGCCCTAGATCACTATAAAAGGAAGTCTTCCTCTCTCATTTTCTCAATCAAGTTTTCATATCTCATCTCTCAAGCTCTCAATAAAGATCAAGAACTCTCAAGGAGACATTGGTGATCAAGAAAGAAAGAATTAAAGAAATCATCCTCTTCTCCATTCAAGTTCTCCATTGAAGATCAAGGATTCAAGCATTCAAGCCTTTGAAGGGATTTGGTTCAAGCACTCAAGATTCATCATTCAACACCTAGATCTAGCCATCATGATGGTGTGATCTTCCTTCAAGATCCTTTTGTTCATCTTCAAGATCCATTCGTTCTTCCCTCAAGGTAGATTCCAAGAATACAATCATGGAGGTTTGATTTACATTTATTGATGTTATGTTCCAAGCTTTCATATTAACATACTTGATTACATTTCAAATACAATTGCATATCTATCAAATTGCATAGCTTCATTGTTAGATCTATTTCTACTACTTGCTAGCATTCTCAATTTCAATTTCAATATTAAGGTTGATTCCAAACCGGTGTTTGACCAAGGAAAACCCCTCAAAAAAAAAAGAAAAAAAACCCTCTTTTTCTTGGAGGTACAAGTGTGGAACTGTGGATCTGAGCTTGGATTTGGATACCCTTTTCGATGAACTTCTGAGATTTGTGAACAAATTCAAAGTTGACCTTTAGAATAAAAATGTAGCCTTTGACCTTTTATCAAGGTCAAAGACTACCTACTATCAGAAAGATAAAATATTTCTAGTTTTTCTCCGTCTCGGCATTTCCAGTCTAGAACAGGTTGTGGAATTGCCCAAAAGTACACACAAACATCAGAAATTGACATTTTCTAGATCTGCCCTATTTTGAGGTTAGTATTTCCTTTTCAATTATTTTAGATTTCAAGCATAACTCCTTTATAGGGAAATATAAGGTTTTCTTCCTATTTCATATTCTCCATAGATTGATTCAATTGTGCATTAACCTTTTGTTTGATCAATTTAGATCTCTCCTTTGGAAATTTGGATTTAGAAGTAGATCTCATATTTCCCCCATACATTTTAGGGTGGATACTATTTCATTCTATTCATTTTGGTGAACCTGACATACTTACTCTTCTTTTGTGGATTTAGATGCGCTATTGTGTTAGATTTGTGGTAATCTTTTCTTGCATTAAGATTAGGTTTATTTATGCCCTTGCATTTATATTTCAAAAAAAAAAATTATAAAATTTCTTCAAAAATACAAAAACATTTACATTGCTTTATGGAATTAGATGCTCTATTGTGTTTGATTTCCCTTTCATGTTTATAAATTTCATTGGATATATCTAGATCTATTTGTTATCATGTTGCAAAAGTTGTTTCAAACATTTTCCAAAACTTTTGGGATTACACAACATCCTCCTCTTACCTTACCATTGCATGGTGTTACACCTAGCAAAACTTCATCTAGGGAATGTGATGTTTCTTTGTCCTCTTTTGAATTACCTTATAAGGATATATTAGAGAAAGAAGATGACCTTAGGCTATATCTCCATCATATTTCTCTTTATGGAGATGAGTTGAGGATTGATGTTAATTCTTCTCCTAATATATGTCCTTTCTATGAGCCTACTTTAGAATATCATTTACCTTCTTCTCCCTCTAGGGATCAAGCTTTAATGACTTATGAAACTCCTATAATGCGCTTAATGGATAGGGATGATAATCCTCCTATTTGGGATGAGCCTTTGAATTTCAATGTTGATTACTCTCTTCCTCATGAAACCATTGTGGACAATCCTCCTATTTGGGATGAACCTTTGGATTTGGATGTTGATTACTCTCTTCCTCATGAAGTCATTTTGGGTAATTCTACTTTTTGGGATGAATCGTTGGATAAATACATTGATTTATCTCCTCCTTGTGAAGAATTTTTGATACAAAAGGATGACATATTCTCTAAAACACACTTCCCTTATGAGAAAGAAGATGACATTATAAATCCTTCACCTCCATTTGGGATTCCTTCTAGTGATGAGGCATTAGCAGAGAAAGATATGAATTCCCTTAATGCTCTTCCTCTTAGTGGTGATCTTATGGAAAATCATGATTCTACCTCACAACATTCTTACCATAATATTACTTATATCTATTCAAATCCTTTTCCAAATGTGGTTCCATGTGTTCCTCCGGTTGTGTCTTCCATTCATATCACTTCCTACACTTTTACTAGTGTTCCCAATCTTCCTAATCCTAATCCTATCTTTCCTAATTTGATTCCTAATTTTACATCTTCTATTCCTAGTTGTTCTCATGCTTATGTTGAGGTTCAAACTATGGTTCATGATGTAAATATGCAAAGATTCTTCAAAGAACATTTTCCTTATTATCCGATCCATAAAGATAAAAGAAAAGAAATTTCTCCTTTGAGATTTATTTATAATTTTACCCCTCATTTGTATATAACATGGATCTTTTCTCCTTTAGACTAGGGATCAAGAGTTATATTGCTTCCTGTCTTCTAGAATCCATTATGTTCCTACTTTGAGCTTAATCAGTATTCTTTCTATCCTATCTCTCTATTGTTTTGTATTATGTTTATAATCATTCATAGATTCTATTTTATACTCAAGATATCTTTTATAGGACATGTTTTTTGCAAAGGTATCCCTTGCTTTCATCCCTGGGGGGCAAGGTTCTTCCTTCTCTCTCTTTATCTAGGGAACTGCTTTCCTTAGCTTAGTGGTATTTGTTTATATTGCAATATTATTTCATCATATTGACAAATGTTTTGACTATGGATAACCTTCTTATACAAGAATTTGTTGTCCTAAGTTGACACTTCTTCTCTATGTTGAAAATTATGTTCTTTATAAACTCTCACCCTTTCTTTGGTGTTAGAGTTGTTTCCCTCATTCCAAAGATTCCTCTTCCTCTTGTTTACAGGGGGCTTGATGATTGAATCTTTTTTCCCGCTATTGAAAGTTCATATTTTATCTAAAGCACTCCTCTATGATGGGGGTCTTGTCGATAAGATCTCTTTCATTTGAGGATCCTTTTCCATGAGTGACATATCCTTTTCATGATTATCTATACTCTTGGATGTAGGGGTCAATATCCCTCGCTAAGAATATGGTATACATTGTTGCTAAATAGGATATCTCCTTGCATTGTGAAGTAGGTATCCTCTTACATCTTTGTTCCTAAACTTGGGGGGCAAGGATGTCATCTCCTTCTTTTCTATCTTTCCAAGATTCAACACTTTCCTTGGTTAAGTAGTATTTATCTATTATGTGATATCCAATCATACATAAAAATTTTGGTTTGCATTGAGGATCTTTGTCCTTGATCACAACCTATTTTATTGTTTGACATTGGGTTTCCATGGTTGATATATCTCTCCCCTTGGAAACTAAATAGTGTGATATTCCTTATAACGGTTACTTTCTTTTCACTTCTTGCATGATATCTCTTTGCATTCATCCCTTCCATGGCCTCATAGGAGATGCGACCTCCTTGGCTTGGACTGGGTGTTGTTTTTGGATATTGTCTTGATGCTGAAGAAGGATTTATCCTTGTTCTTTTCTTTCCTTAACATGTCAAAATAGTATGTTTTTGCCATATTAAGGAGGGGGGCACATATAGGGTCTCCCTTGTACTATAGTTTTTTATTTTTATATGATAAATCTTGGAAGGTAATGCACATAAGTTGCTAAATCCTAAAAAGACATGCATCCACATGCTAAATCTTCCAAAGGTAATGCACATAAGTTGCTAAATCCTGAGGAGACACACATTTTTCAAAATTTTCAATATGCTAAATCTTGGAAGGTAATGCACATAAGTTGCTAAATCCTGAAGGAACACACATTTCCAATTTCAAATATGCTAAATCTTGGAAGGTAACACACATAAGTTGCTAAATCCTAAAAAGACATGCATCCATATGCTAAATCTTCCGATGGTAATGCACATAAGTTGCTAAATCCTGAGGGGACATGCATTTTAAAAATTTTTCAATATGCTAAATCTTGGAAGGTAACGCACATAAGTTGCTAAATCCTGAAAAGACACACATCAATATGCTAAATCTTCTGAAGGTAACACACATAAGTTGCTAAATCCTAAGGAGACATGCATTTCATATTCATAGTGATACAAGAAGGTGGATCTATGGGTATTCTAGAAGCCGTTAGAAGATGCATTACAATCACAAGCACAATTTATGGGTGAACCTATTGGGCTCTCCCTCCAGGGTGATTCATGGTAAGGTGGGCATCTTACTAGGTGAGGCAATCACTCTTTTCCCTTTCTCTCTTTTTGCTTTCATTCTA
>BSBK01008252.1:720000-840000 GCA_027943335.1 Chamaecyparis obtusa | reverse complement strand
CAAGTATGCTATTAGAGAAAATATTGAGAAGGTGAGTTTCAATTGTGGTGGCTTTTACAAACTAGATTTGGTTTTGAATTTCTTAATGATTTTATTTGAACTGGTGTGTTAGAATCTTACATTTTTTTATTCAATTTTCGTCAACTTGTATCTTATTATTTCAATTTTCCATGTTCTCTTTCCTCTACAATTTTACAAGATATTGAACATGAAAGAAAAATAAGTGAGAACCCCGAGGAAATGGATGAGGATGATAGTGATGAGGTAGCTGAAATAAAGGTTGCTAATTTTGAGGAGTCGATGAAATATGACCAAAGAAGTGTCAGTGATGCTGATATTTAGAAGTATCAAGCCTTTGCACAAACACTACAACAATCTCGAGGCTTTGGTTCTAAATTTTGATTTCTAGATAGACCTGCTGGTGCTTCCAATGTATTTCCTACAATAGATAATAAAGATGACAATGACTTATTCTGAAGCCTTGTTATAGAATCTATTTTATATTATTCCTCAAAATTAGTTAGCAAATCTTCTTCTTTCTTTCTAAATTCATGAATGATTCTATTTTTTTGCAGTAAATAGCATATGTAACAGATAAACATGAAATCAACAACAAATATCTACCTCTAAATACAACTCCAAATGAATGAATAAAAGAAGAAAATGATAATGTTGATTAGGTATCTAGTAAATTAAACAGTTTAATCATACAAATAGATGTGGATGTGGATGTGCAACCTTATGCTTTTACTACTAAGTCTTTGTTTTTCGGGCATACTAATTATAAGTACTTGAGGTATCAGGTTATTGATACGTCCCTGGTATTTTCATGCATTTAATCTTATAAAATCATCAATTCTTAAGCATTAAGCATAGTAATAGGCCAATCTTCATTGTCTTCATTGTGGGGGACATTGGGAAACATGTTTGATATAGTCATTTGGTTATGGTTAGGATAGTTCAAGTCAAAATACTAAAAGGGACATAACAAATAGGAGGGTTTCATGACCAAGAGCAACATGGATTCAATGCAAAATGCAATCATGGTCATTTATGCACCAATGAAGTTGATAAAAATTGGTGAGGCAAGAGCAATAAAAGAAAATCATTTTATAAACAATGGAGAAGTTGGAGATTATCATACTTTGGAGCAACAATCACTCCCATATAAAAAACAATTCAAAAGATTTTTCCATGCTACTACATATTTCCATGTTACTACAACAACAAAATATTCATGAGCAACAATGACAATGAAGACCAATAGAACATAGTGCACATCACAGTGATGAAGAAACAATGCTAGTAGAGCAGTGACATACAAAGAGACTAGCTTAAGAGGGAACATAGATCAAACCATGACATGCATACAAGGCTAATAAATAATTATAGTGTGTTCAACTAGAGATAAGAGATCAACCAAGGCACCTACATGAAACAATCATATATCAAGTGCAATAACATGATCAAGAGATGGTTTAATCATTAAGAGTCACAACTACCAAGAAATAGAGCATCATGATTACATATGGAGAAGCCATCAAAAGTGCACTATAAATGAACAAAAATAACTAGAGGATAAAAGAGATGTTACAGGTTTGCATCACACATGCTTAAGGAAAAAGTTTTTAATACAACTAAAGAGAGTAATTAATATGGAAATTGAATCAAATGTAAGCAACATATGGCACTAATTTTCAAAGACATAGTGATAATTTAAGATTGGCAAGTTTTCTTATGAATATTGGAAAAATATTGACAGGTGGTTAAAGTTCCAAATGTCTCTTGGGAAGATATTGGAGGGTTGGAAAATGTCAAGAGGGAGCTTCAAGAGGTACACTATTTCTTCTTTTCTTTTCTTTTAATGCAGAAAGTGTGCTATGCAAGGAGATATTAACTAACAAAATTCATTATGAGTTGATGTAGACTGTTCAATATCTAGTGGAGCATCGTAAGAAATTTGAAAAAAAATTCATGTCTCCTTCAAAAGGAAAGCTATTTTATGGACCACTGGGTTGTGGAAAGACAATAGTGTGAAGGGCCTTGAATTGTTAATAATGTGGTTTGGAGAGAGTGAAGCAAATGTGAGGGAAATTTTTGATAAATCCAGAGGTTGAGCTCCTTGTGTCCTATTTTTCAATGAACTTGATTCTATTGCTACACAGGTGTGTTGACTTTTTATGAGCGAAGCTCAAGTTGAGAACTTGATTCTTTTTATACATAGGTGTGTTTGGAGAGAGTGAGGGAAATGTGAGGGAAATTTTACATGCATTTCCAATTTCCTAATTCGATGTCTCACCATGCATAGCTTGAGAAAAAATCTTTTGTTGCTTCAATTTCTTCTCCAGTGTATAATGATGGTGTGAGATGTCTTTCCACTAGGATGACCTATTTGAATACACCTCCTACACTGGAATGGAATCCCTTTGTAATCCAGAGGCTATTCCCAAAACCCTTTACTAGTTTTAAGTAATTTTATACGATCACTAGCACATTTCGTGGATGGATGAGAAACAGTATCAAAAGTTTCTAGATTCTGAGAAGAGGTATGAGTGGAGGCCAAAGAAGGGATATTTGTGAAGGTTTTATAGACTTAGGTCATTGAATCATCATCTCTGCACTGGTACTCAATCTAGAAACCCTCATATGTATATAGCCACTCTAGAAAATCTCCACATCTAGAAAATCTCCACAAAAATCCCTTATGGCCTCCACTGCATATACGTATTCTCAGAATCTAAAAACTCCCCATTATTGATTCTCATCAATGTACCAATTTGGATAGTAAGTCTAATTTAATTTGTCTATGGACTGAGACCTCAAATTATTGAGCTTCTCTTTGTTTCGATAATAGTTTAACATTCTCTACTTAATAGGGCCAACCACATGAAGGTGGAAGCTCATATGGCCCCTCCTAGGAGCCTCTTATGACCCTTTACAACATTTTTAGACCTCTAAGATGTATTCTTAGGGATCTTAAAGGATCATAAGGGATCCTGGGACACAACAACTAAGAAACATAATTTTAGGCATCATGGTCACATTTTTTTGGAGACAACGTAATTGAGTGGTATACCCAGATGATGTAGAGAAACTTATGCTCCTCCAGTTCCAAGTTGACACTGTGGGATCCAAAGGCCATAGATAAGGAATAAATTTTGAGAGCGGAGGAGGGCCATAATGACAAAAATAATATAGGACAAACCTCAAGTTAAATGAGGCAACTGTAAACATTTTAATAGATTTTTATTATCAAATAATGAAATTTGCATATACTAGTGTTCTAAGCCCCCTCATTACATGATTTATTATTGTAAGCCCCCTCTAATTTACTCAGAGGGGGCTTAGAACACTAGTATATGCAAATTTCATTATTTAATAATAAAAATCTATTAAAATGTTTGCAGTTGCCTCATTTAACTTGAGATTTTTCCTGTATTATTTTGGTCATTATGACCCTCCTCCACTCTCTAAATTTATTCCTTATCTATGGTCTTTGGATCTCGCAGTGTCAACTTGGAATCGGAGGAGAAAAAGTTGTTCTACATCATTTGGGTATACAACTCAATTATGTTGTCTCCAAAAAAATGTGACCATGATGCCTACATTTATGTTTCTCAGCTATTGTGAAATCTACATTTATGTTTCTCAACTCTCTACAGTACTCTTCTTCAATATGTGTTCGACAATAAGCATCTTCTTCTTCTTCCTAATTGTAGTCAGAGCTTCCTTTTCATTAGGATTCAACTCACTTCCTCCATCTCATCATCCTCATCACCCTTAGCTTCCATCCTAAGTCATTCTTCCCTCTCTAGTTCTTCAAGCCTTTGTAAGATATCTGGATCAATAAAGTCTGCAACATTGTGTCCATCCATGATCTCAGGAATATCATCTTCTTTCCACTCTTCATTTTCCAAAATATATCACTTCTTCAAGCTTGTATAGTAAACTCCAACCCCACCATTTTCATTCTCAATATCCTTCTCCAGCTTCATGGCCTCCTTGGCAGCACACAACCTGACATCCAAAATAGCTTGAGGAATACAAGGGGGCCTCTCTTTCCCATCTCGTAGCTTGGGCATTGCAACATGAATCCTATTGAGATAACTACTGATCTTCTTCACCTTCATCTTAATTTCCACTCTCTACTCCAACAACCTCTCGTGTGTTGCATTATTCACCATAATCACCCATTCTTCCTTCAAAGCACTCATAGAGAGTAGCACACCATCATCCCCACCCTCTTGATTCCCAAAGAACCCACCCATATTTTTCCCAACCTCAAATCTCATCTCCACAACCAATTTTGCATCCTCCTCTAGTAGTGTCTCTAGTGGTTACAAATTAATCTTATTACAAACTACAATAAGAACTCTTGCCAATATTAGGGTACCCACAGAACTCTTGCCTCACCTATTCGAGGTAAGCCAAACTCAGTCCAATTCTCTTAACAATGGTACAGATCCATCCAAATATAGAAACCTTCAAATATTTGCAGTGGTAAAGAGAATCCCCATATTTTATCATCCTAACATAGTCTTTGGCCACTTTGGCAATGAGATTGTGAGCAGTATTGATTTGTCCCTTGGCCAGATTGTTCCTGAAAAAAATTACAAAACTAAACCAATGACATGTTTACAACAAAAAAAAAATTACAAAACAAAACCAATGGCATGTTAACACAAAAAAAATTTACAAAATTGAACCAATGGCATGTTTACAACAAAGAAATAGAATGATAATAATATGCTAAAAATTCTATTCTATTTAATACATGCCAAAGGAGAGAGAGAGAGAGAGAGAGAGAGAGAGAGAGGAATGATGAGGATATCAATGCTCCGCTTAGCTATTACCATAATGGCTAAGCAGAGCATCAATATCCTCATCATCTCTCTCTCTCTCTCTCTCTTGTGCTAGGTCTGACTTATATAATCAAATGTTGATCCAAACTCTCTCAATTATTTAATTAGTCTATATTTATATAAAAATATTATATCTTTATGTAGCAATGAATTAAATAAGATTTGAATAAGATTAATAGGAGTTCACATTTTTATGGGAACATATCATTCAATTGAGCATTTATTCCCATATATATCTAGTGAGATGAATATAACTCATGTACCTCATGCTAGTGTGCTTGGATTAGACTAGACATTATCCAACCACTTGTGAGGGTTGTCACTATTATTAATTTCAGCATTCTGGACTTGGGCCTTTGATCTTTGAGCACTTTATATAAATACTCACTATTTGGATAATGTCTAGTCTAATGCAAAATAGTGTATACAAGGTATCCAAGCACACTAGCATGAGGTACATGAGTTATGTTCATCTCACTAGATATATATGGGCATTAATGCTCAATTGAATGATACGTTCCCATAAAAATGTGAACTCCTATTAATCTACAAACTCTCATGTTAAACAACTACAAAATAAAGTCAACATAGTTCCTTTAACACAACCAAAGTTAAAATTAAATTATCTCTATCCCTAAGATAAACTAAGTAGCCTTCATATATTTTATGTCAAATCTTCCTTCCTTCATGGTCATATGATATTTTTTTGATCATATATTGATCTTATTGTAATAAAAAATTAAATGTAAACCTTAATAGAAATGATAATCCTTAAATGGCAATGATTGATAGCATATTGGAGCTCACCTGAGCCATAAACATGAAGAATAATTGTAAAAAAATATGTAAACCATATATATGCGCACTTGAGGCAAAGAGAAGTTACGCCATATCCATATTAAAATATTACTTACAATATGAAAATACTAAACTGACTAATTCCTAAGCTCATCTCCACATATGGTCGCAACAAAGATATGTGATTACAATATCGAGAAGGCATCGTAAAAATATAATTTCGGCATTTTCCATAGCCTAACATGTTTTTCACTCAAATCCTTCATCGTAGATAAGTGAAGATGGGTGGATAGATGCAGATGAGTTGTCATCGACCCAACTAAAGTATCTGCAGCCATTATTTCCCTGTGATGCCCAATCTACATTAGTTCTTATAATATAATGAATAGTATTTATATTAGAAACATTAAATATATACACATTAGCAACTTTTTTTCTATTTGGGCAGCACCAAAATTGTCATCCATGGTTGCTCTGTGTCCGTGAAGTCTTCAACACACACTGCCCACCACCACATTGATAGTTTGGCACATTGACAAGAGCCATCGAGCCTATATCAATAATGCACCCCACCATCGTTACTACATTTATTACATAAATATTATAACATATAATCATATGATTATAATAATCATACATTCACCACTATTGTTCTATTGTGGATTCAAGTACTTTAAAAAGTTTGCAATCAATGGTTTGAACAAAGATGTCATTCTAGGGCACATAGGCACACAACTCCATTTTAGCTCCCAAAAAGACCTTTTCATTAAAATAATGAAAATTTGACATGCAAAGTCCCTAATTTATGTGCCCATGATTTGAAACTTTTTCCCCTGGTTCCAACAAGCTACAACACTAAGGTGCGTTGTTGATAACAAACCAATTTTCTAAGGGTAGGATCTCAAGGTGGGGTCTTTCTATGTTCTTTTCAATCTTCATTCTAAAATGATCATGTTGTCTTCAATACCCATCATGTCCTTTTCAATCTTTATCAAGATCAATCTACCTTAATAGAGACAACACAAAACACTTTCCTAAATCTCCTCACTAGACTACTGAATATGTGGATATTATTCTTGATGCTAAAGTAAACCAAGAATGTGAAGTTGAAGCAATTACATCAAGCTAAAAATTATCAAGGCTGGAATTTTGAAATTCTTCATTAATCGAGCATCATAAGGAGGTTGAATTATCTCCTTTAATGGTAGACTATGTTATTTGAAGGCTACGAACTATTAAAGAATAGTAGCGATTTGTTTTTAAGGGATTGTGTTTCATTGTGGAGGTCACGTTTTGACCAAGGTTGTGTTTTCAACAAAGGAGGCTCACACCACCCTTTTTCATTCTTCACGTTGCAATTTGGGAGCTGGCTAGCTTCAATCAACTCCTAACATGACCACTTGGCTGTGTGTTTCATGTATGGTGAAGATTTGACATCCCAAGGACCTGTGCGCTTACTATTGGATAGCTAGTGAAGTTATCATAAATTTGAGAAATGTTATTGTTATGGGAGCAACTAACTGACCAAATAGTATTGATCCAGCACTCAGAAGGTTTGGAAGGTTCGATAGGGAGATTGATATTGGGGTCCCAGATGAAGTAAGCAGGTTGGAAGTGCTTTGCATCCATACAAAGAATATGAAGCTCTCTGATGATGTACATATATTGGGGCCTTATTTTTTGTACTTCTATATCTAATGTTAAACAGTTCTTAGATTTTGAAAGCATTTATTAATCAAGTGCAATAACATGATCAAGAGAGGGTTTAATCATTAAGAGTCACAACTACCAAGAAATAGAGCATCATGATTACATATAGAGAAGCCATCAAAAGTGCACTATAAATGAACAAAAAAAACTAGAGGATAAAAGAGATGTTACAGGTTTTCATCACACATGCTTAAGGAAAAATCTCCTAATACAACTGAAGAGAGTAATTAATATGGAAATTGAATCAAATGTAAGAAACATATGGCATTAATTTTCAAAGATAGTGACAATTTAAAAGAATTGGAAAAATACAGTGTACAAGAAATGATAGTGTGCCATGGAAGTCACAATAAGTATGAACTCATAGAGGATTTCATTGTTTCCTAAAAGAAGATCATTTTCAGAGTGAGATTTAGCTACATAGAGGTGATGTTCTCATAAATTTTGGTTTCTTTTATTCAAAAGAGGGTTTATGTTTTGAGTTAATTGGTTTATAAGAACATCACCTCTATGAAAAAGGGTTTAGGTGAACATCACCTCTATGAAAGGATTTAGCTACATAGAGGTGATGTTCTCATAAACCCTTTTTCATGAATTTGAAAGAGGTAGATGTTGTAAATAAAATATTAGCAAGATATTTATTTCATTAGTTTGAGTTTTTGAATGGAACCAAGATTCTTCATTCATTACCATGGGATATTTTCTAACAAAGGATAGAATAGATGGATTAGTCATTAGTCAATTCTGGCATGGTTTGGGTCTTTGTGTTTAAACTTCCCAAAGGGTTCATTAAGACAATCACCTTGACTTAATTTAAATTCTTGGAAAGAGTATCCCTCAAAGACATTTTTAATCTTTTGAAGGTGAATCAGAGATCATAGAGTATTTTTAATCTTTTGAAATCTTTTACAAATTTGAGCAATACAATAAAAAACAAATAGTGCAGGTAGCAATATAAACAAGAACATACACAAGAAATATAACTCAAGATGTGTCCTGAGTGGAAACCCTCCTAGGGAATAAAACCACTCACTAGTTTGCCTCACTAGCTTAGCTTGTAATATCCTTTGTGAAATGCCTCACTGGCTAATTGTTTGTCTCACTGACAGTGCTATCTCATTAATAGTCTTTCTTATATGCCTCACTGAACTTTTATTGCCTCACTAACTTTATCAATGCCTTATTGGCCTTTTACAACTTTATAATTTCCATTTCTCAAATATAGAGTATTATGTCTGTTTCATTTTAATACAGTCTCTGGTCTTGCATCATCTAAGACTCAGAGAGAAAGTTTGCATCAAATACATCATAATAGTATATATATATTGCTATATATAATACTATGAAGTATTTCAAAATTGCAGCATATAATAGAGCACTGAATATTGTAGTAGAATAAATTATAAAACAATACATTCCTTTTTCATCTTTTGAAAGATATTTCATTTTAGTACAACTCTCTACAATGGAGAGAAAAAGAATAATATATTTATATAGTCTTTCACCTTTGATCTGAAAACAAATCCTTTTCAAAAATTGAATATCATGTCTAACTATCACAAAGAAGTTTTCAAAAAAGAATGCCTTAACAAAATAATAACCATTTTCTGTTCTAAGATAACAATAACAATGTCTTTTGTTATCTCCAATAAGTCTGAATAGTGTCTCTAACAAATAGTCTTCAAGAACATTTACTGTTTTCAAATAATAATCCTGAAACTGTCACAATTTCATCCCTTACACAATGTATTAACTTGTTAAGTAAACCCTCCATAAACACAAAACTGGTTTACAAGCTAAACAATGACCCGACATAGGGTTACATTACAATTAGTTCAAAGACTAACATAATGTATCTTAACCATACTCCAAAAAAAAACCTTACTCAAATTAGGGTTTGACATATAATCACAAACAAGAGAACTCAAAATGAGGTTTAAGATTTTAATGAAAAATCAACAATATGTATGAAGCCCAATATGAAATAGGGATATAAACAAGAACTATCCACATAGGTTATAGAGACTAAAACCTTGTCATTGATCCATACGGGTATAACACAAAAAATTTACCACAATTTAGAAAACCTGAATGAATTATACCATTGTTTACTTCAAAACTAACATGGGTGCTGAAACCAAATAGAGAGTTTATCAAGATAACAGTTGTTGAAACAGATTTACATAAACCAATTAACTCAAAACCCAAACCCTTTTTTTGAATAAAAGAAACCAAAACAATTTTTAGCAATGATAAAATAGGTCTTATGTCAGAATATTTCCTAGGGAGGGATATCATATTTATCTTTTCTTAGGACCTAGAGGGAGAACTTGAATGGTAGCTTTTCTAGTATTGTTAAGCAACATTCTTATAGGGACTCAATTCTAGACTGAACTTTTGTAGATAATTCTTTGTAAGGCTGCACTTCTCTCAACATGAAATAGTTTATTGTTGGAAAATACTTAATCTGGTAGGCTATTTATTACTGAAAAGAAATAGGGATGCTTTAATATTTATGAGAGTTTGTATATTAATAAGAGTTCATATTTTTATGGGAATGTGTCATTTAATTGAGCATTAATGCCCATCTATATCTAGTGAGATGAACATAACTAATGTACCTCATGCTAGTGTGTTTGGATTAGACTAGACATTATCCAACCACCTATGAGGGTTGTCACTACTATTAATTGGTGTAAAAGGAGGACCGCCTGTGTGTTATATCACTTTATATAAATACTCACTATTTGGATAATGTCTATTCTAATGAAAAATACTGTATACAAGGTATCCAAGCACCCTAGCATGAGGTACATGAGTTATGTTCATCTCACTCATTATAGATGGGCATTAATGCTCAATTGAATGATATGTTCCCATAAAAATGTGACCTCCTATTAATCTACAAACTCTCCTGTTAAACAACTACAAAATAAAGTCAACATAGTTCTTTTAACACAACCAAAGTTTAAATTAAATTATCTCTATCCCTAAGATAAACTAAGGAGCCTTCATATATTTTATGTCAAACTACTATTAAACTGACTGTACCCTAGATGTTTAATAAAGAAGAAAACCCAAATTACTTTCATATCCTACATAAGGAAAAAAAAATTCCTTCACAAATAAGGGTGCTAACCACAAAACCAATATCCTTCTTGATCTAATAGGGGAAGTGTTCACACTCACTTTTAGGTCAACAGTGTACAAAGAATATAATGCCCACACAAGAGGAATAGATATTTTAACAAAGCCATTTTTGCTAGTCATGTCAATCAAATCCCCAACACTTAATTTTGTATTTCTATCTAATAAGTGTTTCTAAACACTAATCTCCATATTTCATCAATGTTTATGGCTTGGTGTTTAGAATTGGGCACATAGGAAGATACCACCCAGCTAATACTTCAGTATGTGAAGGATGAATGGAGAGGAGGAATGGAATCCCTTCTCATTAATGCCAGATTAGCAGAAGGTTTTGTAGTTCTAGGTGGTGTTTGGATGCATGTGGGTGAGTTTACTCCCCCCTTCATCCCTTGATTCTTTGAAGTGCTAACAATGAAAAGGAAGAAAGGCATGTCACAACCTAAATTGGGCTGCACGACATCAAGCACTATCTTTTTATCCAAGAGATAAAGGCTCAGAGGCATGCTGAGATCATTGGTGATCATGGTCAAGTGGGTCTATCAATGGAGTCAAGACATTGTCATGGGAGATCGGACAGAAGCAAGAATTTGCATACACAGCTCGTTCTTGCCGCTCCAGTGGGTGGTGACAATCTACCTAGATAGAAGATTTTGGTGGTTTGGGAATCCTCTTGAGTCTGGCCAGATTGTCAAGATGCATGTTTTAAGCTATGTTTTGGAAGAATTATGATGAAATGCTTTCTTTGCATTTATGGACCTATTGTAGGGATGGTTTTTGGCTTAAAAATTTTCATTGTACTGATCTTTTTTGGTTTTTTTATATGGGGTGGGGTTATTTTGACATACTGTTACATACCTTGACTATACAGGGACAGTTACATTTTGAGGGATTAAACACTTCAAAACTTTAATAGAAACTATCCAAGACTTCAATGTAAATGCATCATAATACCATAACAGTCGATTTAGATCCCTAACAACTAGTAACAATTGCACCTTGGATGAACAATAAATCACTCACGGGTTGTTCATGAGTAGAAAATTTAGGATAAACACAAAATAATGATGCCCTAGCTTCATGTAATGTGAAGAAAATATCCATGGGCTTATCAATAAGTACCTCATGAATATAATAGTAGAAATGTATATAACAGAGATCAAAATCTCAAACACTTATACAGTGATAAAAAATGTGCCAACAAATACACAATACATGATGCCCTGGCACATTACTCATGGGCCCTAAGTAGGTAACCAACAAGTACCAATAGCATAGAAGCATATAACAATGCCAAACAAATGCAGAGTAAGGAAATCCTTACAGGAAGTCCTCCTTTTACACCAAATAATAGTGGCAACCCTTACAGGCGGTCCTCCTTTTACACCAAAATAATAGTGGAAACCCTCATAGGTGGTCCTCCTTTTACACCAAATAACAGTGGCAACCCTCATAGGTGGTCCTCCTTTTACACCAAATAACAGTGGCAAACCTCATAAGGAGTCCTCCTTTTACACCAAATAAAAGTTAAAACCCTCACAAGCAATCCTCTTTTGCATGCTCCAAGCTTGATCTCATAATGAAATGAGATATGAAATCTTTTTTTTTTAAGTTATGCCTGTTTTGGTCAAAATTTTGACCTACATGGTATTGGTCAAAATTTTGACCAACATAGGCATGGATTAAAAAAAAAGAAAGGTTTCCTTCTATAATCTGATCAACCTAAACCTTTTTAATTGATGGTCAAAAATTTTGGTAGAAAAATAAGGTCAAATGTACTAGTGGTAAAATATGCACTTAACAATTTATTTTTTTGGGTAATAAGTAAACATAAAATAAACATTATGTTAATAAGTGCATCACATAAACAATAACCACATCTCAAGATAACTTCATGAACAATACATGTTTGTGTACTAGTGGAAGTCTTTAAAATCACTTCCAAAGATTCCCAAGCACTAACACATAGGCGTGAGTGGAATAGGCATGTTTAGGCCACCACATGGGAGTTCTGATCACATCCATGAAGCCCATGGGAGAAGATTGGATTATCGTCAATGGTCACTCATGAAGGAGATGAACACAACCTCATCATCATACAAAGCAATAAGCTAACGACTTGCAAGGAGAGGGAAAAACATCAACAGAAAATATGAATCTAATCTTCTTTGATTGAAATGAACTCTACTTGAAAAGGGGTATTTTGAACAATAATTAGATTTTTTAGAGTGTACAAATATAGCCTTTGTTCCAGATACAACACTTCTCCCAAAAATGATGAAAGACAGACCAAAAATGATCTACTTCTCTCATAAATGAAGAAATATTTACCAAAAATGACACTTCTCCTAAAAACTAAGAAATATTTATTGTAAATGAACTTTGGCTACTCGAAATCAAATTTGCAATACTAGAAATGAAATTATGCTTGAAATAGGTAGCAAGACCTTTTGAAGGCTATAGCTTTTGTAGTTGGCATCTGATTGACTATGTTCAAAATGCATTGGAAAAATCTTGATGAGATATATGATAAAATGGACCTAAAATCAACCTATGACATTATCATTTTTGTCACCATAAAAAATAATCAAGAAAGGTACAAAATAAAATAGTCATTGATGCCCAAACTATGCAACAAGAAGGGTAACTAAGTCCCATGACTAGATGAGCTTGGCAACACAAATGTATGACATGAAATATAAGATAGATCCACACTAGGGAGTTTCAAATACATGCATATCTAGGCATCATCCACTCAATTACAATCTAGAATATAAAGCAGTAAGCTACTCTAAGAATCAAATGCATACATGAGCAATAAATACCAAGACTATATATACAAATGAAACTACTCTAAGTATAATATCTGAAAGAGAATAATGTAATTACATCATGATCCAAGTGAAGCATATCCTAGAGCACTCAATTCTCAAACTCTCTGAATCTGGAGGAATCCCACCACCTATACTGACACAAGGGCAGGGAAGGTGAAGGCAAAATCAGTGTTAATTGAGACTTCTTAGACCCACAAACATTCCCTATGAAGAGTTACACACAGAAGAAATATAAAAACCATTTGAAAGTAGTTAAAACACAATATATATGAGACAAGAAAATGGGTGCAACACTGGAACAATTGTATTAATCCTTCAACATGCCCAGCTGTGAGGCCTTTCAGGTTTCGACCTTATATAATGAAATTATGAAATCAGAATCACAACTCTCATATTATTTCATGTGCCCTTGTTACAATCATCTAGAAACACTTAGTATTACTTATCACCAACTATCACTCCCCTAGCATTGCCGCTTACAATAGCACAAGCTCCAAATATATAGCCAGCAAAGCCACAAGTCGGCCAGTCAGGCATTTAATTATAATATAGGTCCACTTAGGAGGAGAAACCAAAACTAAATAAAGAAATAACAAAACATGATGCAAAGTAGGATCTAGGTCCACACATGATCCAAGAACATTTCCCCAACCACGCAAGATCCAATTTCCCTACACGAAACCATGCAAGATGAAATACCACATGTTTCATGAGTGAAACTGGCAGAAAATTGGTGCCCGAGGAGAATTGTGATAACTTCTAGATCCAATTGAATTAAGACATGCACCCTTAGGAGAATGATTAAGATTAGGTTGACATCACTGCATTAACTTTGCAAGGCAAGAAACCAACAGCAACATCGGTGCTCAAACAAACATCAAATTGGTACAGGGAACAGGAAATATTTTTGGTGATGCAAGATTGATCAAGACCCAAGATTATCCTACATCAGACACCTAGGGTAAAAAAAGAACTAATGCCCACATTAGGCACTAATCAAATTCTGACCTAAATCATAAATATCCAACTCAGCTTGTGTAATCCATGAACTGTCTTCAACTAGCTTATCTTTCCACTGAACTAGGTATTCCATGTAGTCTTTTCCTCTTGTACTCTTGCTTACTCTACTATTCAAGATCTTCTCAATGTTTTCTCTGTTATTCTTAGTATAATCCATATCATCTTTAGTCTAATCATTTGTTTCAAAGTACTCAAAGATATCAGCAATGTTGAATATAGGTGATATATCCATGTCCTCTGGTAGTTCCACTTCATAAGAATTTCCACTATCAAACCTTTTTAGAATCTTACAAGGTCCAAACTTCTTTATTTTCAGCTTGTCATAGGTACCAAATGGAAATCTATTCTTCTTCAAATGAATCATAACCTCATCTCCAACTTCAAAAGATTTATGTCTCCTTCTCTTATCTTCTCTCTGTTTATATTTCAGATTATTGTCCTCTGAATTCCTTTTAACTTCATCATGAAAATTTCTCATGTATACTAAAAAATCCTTAGCTTCAATACTTCTTCTAGTCTCAGTAGGTAAATATCTCAAATCTATGGTTCCCTTAGGATGAAATCCAGTAACAATCTCAAATGGTGTCCTCTTAGTACTTCTATTCACAAAATTATTATATGCAAAATATGCTTGTGCCAAAACTAAATCACAATTAGTATGCTTCTCTCCTACTAAACATCTCAACAAGTTTCCCAAACTTTTGTTCACAAATTCAGTCTATCCATCTACCTGAGGGTGAAATGTAGAACTAAACTTCAACTTAGTATTCATCTTTTTCCAAAGTGTTCTCCAAAAGTAACCAATAAACTTAGTATCTCTGTCTAAAACAATAGACTTAGGAAAACCATGCAATCTTACCACTTCCTTGAAAAATAATTCAGCTACTTGCAATGCATCAGATGTCTTCTTACAAGGTATGAAATGAGACATCTTATAAAATATGTCAACCACTACCAAAATAGAATCATTACCTCTCTGAGTTCTAGGTAATCTAAGAACAAAGTCCATACTCACATCTTCCCAAGGTCTATTGAGTACAAGAAAAGGTGTATACAATCCCACATTCTAACTTGTTCCTTTTGCTACTTGACAAACTCTGAAACCTCTAACCATTCTTTGTACATCTCTCTAAATTTGTGGCCAAAAATATCTCTCTAGAATCAATTTCATAGTCTTATCAATCCCAAAATGTCTAACAAGTCCACCACTATGTTTATAAATATTCTCTCTCATAGATCCTCTAGGTATGCACAACTAAACTCCTTTAAACAACATATCTTCTTGAATGAAATAATTGGTCCACTTATCACTTACTGTATATTCCTTACAAGCTTTCCAATATTCTACAAAATCAACGTCGGTCTCATACAAACACTTCAAATCATCAAAACCAAGTACCTCAATTCTCATTTATGTTAGCAAACTTCTTCTTCAGCTCAAGGAATTAGCAACCTTATTTGACTGTCCAATTTTGTGCTTCAATGAAAAGGAAAAATTCTGCAAAAACTCAACCCACTTCATATGTCTTTGATTCAATTTATTTTGACTTCCCAAATATTGCAAAGCTTTATGTTGAGTATACAACACAAAATCTTTAGGCATCAAATAATGTCTCCATTTCTTCAAATCTTGAACAATAGCATAGAATTCCTAATCATAAACTAAATATTTTCTCTTAGCATCATTCAACTTTTCACTAAAGAAAGCTACCGGTCTCCCTTCTTGACTCAAAATAGCTCCAATGGCACTTCCACTAGCATCACATTCAACTTGAAAAACTTTACTAAAATCAGGAAAAACAAGTGTAGGAAACTCTACAATTCTTTGTTTTAATGTTTTAAAACTCTTTTGTGCTCCATATGTCCATTTGAAATCCCTTTTATCTCCTCTCATGGTTTTAGTCATAGCATTACAAATAGAACTAAAATTTATGATGAACTTCCTATAAAAACTTTCCAATCCATGAAATGATCTTACCTCTCCAACATTCTTTGTTGTAGGCCAATCAACTATAGCTCTCACTTTCTCAGGATCCATCTTCAATCCATCAGCTGAAATTACAAAACTAAGGTACACAATCTCCTTTTTCATAAATGAACATTTCTTCAAATTAATCAACAACTTTTCTTCCTTTAAACTCTGCAATACTTGTCTGATATGCTCAATATTTTCTTCCTTAGTCTTACTGAATATCAAAATTTCATCAAGATATACAATCACAAACTTACCCAAGAATCTTTTCAAAACTTCATTCATCAGCCTCATGAAAGTACTAGGTGCATTATTTAAACCAAAAGGCATAACCAACCATTCATACAAACCTTCATTAGTCTTAAAAGAATTTTTCCATTCATCCCCTTCTCTGATCCTAATCTGATGATATCCACTTTTCAAATCAATCTTTTTGAAATACTTTTCTCCACTCAAACTATCCATTATGTCATCCATCTTAGGCAAAGGAAATCTATACTTTAATGTTATCTTGTTTATAGCTCTAGAATCAGTGCACATTCTCCGTTCTCCATTATTTTTAGGTGCTAACATAGTAGGTACTACACAAGGACTCAAGCTTTCCCTAATCAAACCCCTTTCAAGAAACTCATGCACTTGTCTATTCAACTCAGTCTTTTCATCAGGTGTCAACCTATGCCATGCTTTATTAGGCAAACTAGCTCCAGGTATCAAATCCATACAATGACTTATACTTCTCATAGGTGGTAAACCATCAGGTACATTATTAGAAATGATGTCACGAAACTCAGTCAATAAAGGTTCAACCTCAAGTGCATGTTCTAGCTCATCTTGTTTCTCAGTTTTCCTTGGAATTAAAGCAAAACAAACATTTTGTTCTTTCATTTCTCTCACAAACTTGTTACCATCAACCAAGCATACTCTAATTGTAGTACAATGACCTTCATCAAAATTCTCTACCAAAGGAAATAATACATGTTTCTTTCCATCCATCCAAATAGTATATTGATTCAATCTACCATCATGCAAAGCTTTCCTATCATACTGCCAAGGTCTACCCAAAAGAATATGACAACAATCCATAGGCATAATATCACACAAGACTTCATCATGATAATTCCCAATTTTGAATTTAACAAGGCATTGTTCACTTACAATTAGTTTATGCTCCTTCTGGATCCAAGCAATATGGTAAGGCTTAGGATGTCTTAATCTTTGCAACTACAATTTGTTAACCAGCTCTTCGGATGCCAAATTATCAGAACTTCCACTATCAATTATTACCTTACAACATTTGTCAGCAATCTTACATATGATTCTAAATAAAAAATTTCCTCAAAATAGGTTCCTCATCAGCTTCTTCATTACAAAAGATCCTTCTTAGTATCAGGTTCTCACCATGTTTAGGTTCATTAGACAATTCCTCAACTTCTTCACAAGCCAAATTACTTTTGCCATTACCTCCAGTCTTCTTTCCAGAGTTAGTACATTCAAAATCTCTATGTCCCTCTTCACCACATTTATAAAAAGTACCTTTAAACCAAGATTTCTCTTCTCTTTTCCCACTATTTTTATCCTAGAGTAACCAGTATAGCTACCTTGAGAGTAGTTACCTCTTTTAGAAGGTTCATCTTTCCATCCTTTATCTTGTACTACATTGTCAGATCTACTACTTTCTCCATAAGAGCTGCCTCTACTTCTTTGAAATCTTCCACCTCTTCCTCTTTGTCTTTGTTCATGTCTCTTTTTTCATCTTTCTTCTACCTTCAAAGAAAATTGGTATGCTTCTTCCACACTATCTATTTTCACATAGTTGATCTCATCTTGAATAGATGTCCTTAGGATATTTAGGTATCTAGCCACCTTCTCAACTTCATCATCCACATGTCTAGATCTGATATCCAATTTGTAAAATTCCTCAGTATATTCTTTCACACTCATGTCCTTTTTTCTTAAATTTTGTATCTTTCTCATCAAACTAACTTGGTAATCAGCTGGAAGAAACTTCTTCTTCATCTTTCCAAGCATTTTCATCCATGTCTTGATCTTTTCTTTTCCTCTCTTCTGTCTCTCAATTTGCAAATGATCCCACCAAAGAGATGCATGACCTTTCAACTTTGTAATTGTTATTTTAACCTTCTTATTATTAGGATTACCTTCATACTCAAAGTATTCATCCATCTCAAAGATCCAATCCAAAAGTGCATCGGTCTCAAGTCTTCCATCATAGCAAGCAACTTCAACTATAGGTCTAGAGTTAGCCTTAGACAAAACTCTCAAAAGTCTTTCCTCATCCTGTTCAACTTTAGGTTCAAGATTAGGTGCTACCTCTTCTTCATCACTAACATCTTCAAGATGTGTGTCTCTTCTCTAGGCTATCTCTACAGCCTCAAGCCTAGTAGCAATCTACCTCAACATATCCATGATAGCATTATCATTTCCTCTACCACGAACCATCTTGACAATCAAGTTCCAGCAAGATCATAACCTTCTACAAGTTATAGGTCAGATCTCAAATCTGCCACTCTACAACCAATCCAATAAGGTTCTCCACAATCCAATCCATAAGAAAGAACTTCGCTCTAATACCACTTGACGCAAGGGTAGGGAAGGTGAAGGCAAAATCAGTGTTAATTGAGACTTCTTAGACCCACAAACATGCCCTGTGAAGAGTTACACATAGAATCAATATAAAAACCATTTGAAAGTAGTTAAAATACAATATATATGAGACAAGCAACTGGGCACAACACTGGAACAGTTGTATTAATCCTTCAACATGCCCGACTATGAGGCCTTTTGGGTTTCAGCCTTAATACAATGAATTATGAAATCAAAATCACAACTCACATATTATTTCATGTGCCCTTGTTACAAACATTGGGAAACACTTAGTATTACTTATCACCAACTATCACTCCCCTAGAACTGCCCCTCACAATAGCACAAGCTCCAAATATATAGCCAACAAAGCCACAAGTCGGTTAGTCAGGCATTTAATTACAATATAGATCCACTTAGGAGGAGAAACCAAAACTAAAGAAAGAAATAACAAAACATGATGTGAAGTATGATTTAGGTCCACACATGATCCAAGAATAGATCCCAACTATGCAAGATCCAATTTCCTTGCACGGAACCATGCAAGATGAAATACCACACGTTTCATGAGAGAAACTAACAAAAAATCAGTGCCCGAGGAGAATTGTGATAACTTCTAGATCCAAGTGAATTAAGACATGTTCCCTTAGGAGAATGCTCAAGATTAGGTTCACACCACTACATTAACTTTGCAAGGCAAGAAACCAACAACAACATCGATGCTTAAACAAACATCAAAATAGTATAGGAAATAGGAAATATTTTTAGTGATGCAAGATTGCTCAAGACCCAAGATGCTCTCACATCATATACACCAGTCCCTAGTAGTGGTATAATAATGAAACACCACCCTACCATCTGGAACCCTCAAGCCCACCCCATTGTGCTTGAAGAGATAGTAACCTTACCATAAACACAAGTAAACATGCAAGAAAGGAGTAGCAAACACACACGCCATGGTGCAGGGCACCTCAACATTTGTTTATTATTAGAATATTGATATATTTGAAGTCATTTAGAACTTCATGGGACATGTATTAAACTGTTTTAATGTTTTCCATGTATTAGAAATCAGTTTAAAATATATTTGTAACTGAATTGACTATAACGTATTGAAGGGAAATGTACGGTTTTGTAACTATTGTAATTGTCTTTATATAGACAAGATAATGTAATTGTAGGGGAGAGAGTGGAGAGAAGTTGTGGTGAAGAGAGCATCTTATTGTGAAAGGAATCGGGCTCTCTGGCTACAGCCAGAGAGCCATCGATATTTTGTATTCCTATTTCCAATGGAATATATTTCTAATATAATCAGTTATTGATGTTTCAAATGTCATATTGTCATTATATTTAGATCTCCTACAATTCAATTTCTTAATTCCCATTTGATTCGATGGTGTATTATTTTCAGTTTCATCCTGTGAAAGAATTTTGTGATGATGATTTGGGTTATTGTAACAGTCCCCATTTGGGACGTTATTGTTCATTTTATCGGCCAAATTAATGAAGACTACTTCATTACCAATTATGGTCATGATGTAGTTTGAATTTATTTTATGACAGTCCTAAATAAATGGTATCGGATTTTGTTAAGAGGATTGAGTCAGTGAAGAGCTTCAAGTTTTTCTAGAATAGTCCTAATTTGGTGACGTGAATGTTCACTATTTTTGGCAAGTGGTTGTTTTCTATTTTCAAGGTGTATTAAGATTAAAAATTTTATTCAAGAACTATTGCATATCCTCATATTGGTTTCAAATCCAGGCAAAAATATCAGGATGTTTAAGGAAGTTGATGCCACTAGAGATCATCATCTTGCTGACCCGAGAGAGAAGGTTAATCATTGGTAGAGTTCATCATGTTTTGAACTTGGTCTTTATAAATGAAGAAAGGTGGCACACTTTGTACTTACATGTTCATTTTGAATAGACTAGTGAAGAACATTAGATTGTGTGTTCGGTTCTTAAGAAGAAAAGGTGGCAGCCAGTTAAGAAGAGAAAGATTCTCTCATGTTGGTCAGTGACCCAAGAGAGAATTGGTGTCCAATGTGAAAATGGTGAGTGTGATTTAACAAATATTCATGAAGCATGAGTTAAGTCGATATTGTTATATTTACATTATCATTATTTAGATAATGAAAGAAGTACAAGCCTCTAATCTCTTGTTAAAAGAAAGAGATGATGAAGTCTATGCAAATTTTATCAACACCAAGATGCTCTCTATGTCACGCCAAAAAAATGAAAAGTCTCATAATAGAGACATAATAATCCAATGTAGGTACACAATGCATAAAACAAAGGAACATGAAGCTCACTTGACATGTAAACTAACATCCAATCCCAACTCATCAAGGTGCTACTCAACACTACTAGTCCTAGGTATGAGATTACTAAACATAGGGATTAGTTTTCCCATGCAAGGGTCAATCTTGACAATTGGGGCTGCCTGCACAAGGGTCAATACTGACATCCAACACTCAAGTACCATATACTACCCACACAAGGTTCAATCCTGACATCTAGGGTCTAATGGTTTCCAATTATCACACAAGGGTCAATATTTTTTAATGTTTTAACCCAATTATTTAATATGTTTTCACTTTTTAAGAGAACTCCTAAATTCCTCCACAACATCCACATTTGGGCCAGAGTTAGCATAAGGAGCTACTCCCTATGACTACTCAACATACCTAGTCCAAGGATCAACATCCCAAGATGGAGACTAACAAAAGAATGTCAAATCGATCTACACAAGGACATAACAAGCTATTCGTCAACTTGGCTACCCAAGGATGGTAACAATGAATTTGTCTACTCATCTACACAAGGATGGTATAATCCAAATTTTTCCACTGGTCTACACAAAGACATAACCAATGCATCATCATCTTGGTCTACACCAAGCATGGAAAACAACATAAGAAATAAGAAATAAGATAATCTCAATTGGCCTCAATCAAAGAGTACGAGCCACTCAAACCTCAACATAGGAGCATAGCTCAAATACATACCTAAATGTGGTTCCTCAACATCGACTAATCCCATGAAATTTCATTCTCAAGCACAGAGTATGCCAACACAAGGAAAAAGAAGCAACAATAAAGACAACAACAAGAGGATGACTCAATTCCCATATCACCCAAGGTGAGAAATTGAGAAAAATAATGTAAGGCAAAGAAATAAATAGCTCAATTGGCCACTATGCTGAGAGCATGGAATCCATCAAGAATCTTATTAGAACACGAGGAAGGATCAACAAGCCAACAAGAAAAGGTTGGAGGATAAGGCACTCCCAAAACACTCCAGGCACCCAAAGCTAAGTGAAATCAACAAAATCCCAAAAGTACAAACTACTCGATTAGCCACTATAGAAAGAGTTAATATTATGAGGTAATCCATCACACATATCATGGAAACACAAGGAAGGCTCACAAGAATTAAAATGACCAAATACCCAATTTCTGGCAAAATCTGGATAAGAGTGAAAATCAAAAAATTAATTTACGAGGGCATATTCAAATTGTGACACAAAATGACTAGAATGTACTATGACCATTCCTATTTCACAATCATAAATTAGACATGAAATGCTAACAATAAAACTAACTCGTTCATGTCCAGCAAGGTTTTTGACATATTCTAGGTGATACGTAAAATGAGGAAAACCAAAAATCACCCAAAATTCAAACATCTCATAATTCAATGAAATTAAAATCTATTTTCTATTTTGCTCCCATTATTCCAAAAATTCAATAAAATTTTACTTATGACTTCATGGAAGAAAACGGATGGCCTCAAGGTGAAAAATTTCAAACTAAAAAAATCACACACTCATGCACACCTAAATGGGTAGAATAAACATAAAGAAAAGTGAGGAAACAAATTATTACTATCCCACAGTGCGAAAGAAAAAAAGAATCAACTTAGATGGACAAGGATTGATTAAAAACATGAGATCCTTATCTTGCAGTCGGTGGGGAAACAAAAAATGAGTGGAATAAAATAGATCCCACACTAAATCTGAAATGGCTTCAGAGTAAGCAACAATGACCTGATTCAACTGAGCCACTACCCACAAAAATCAGAGGACCCATTCACTCCCAACGAATAAAAATCCAATTTCTCCATAAGAGGTTTTGGACAAAATCCCTTCTTTCCCAAGATTGGAAGTGAGTCAAATGAGCTCAACTTCAAAATATAAAGCACTTTTCAAAAGTGACTTTTGAAATAGGTCACTTAAATACTTTAAGTGAACTATTGACTTTACCTCAAAAATCAATTAAATCAATCCCAATAAAATGGAATTCAACTACGACAAATTAGTCAGTAGTTAAAATAAATTAAATTAAATCAATTTAATTTCCCAACTATATTAAATCAACATATTAAAAAAATCATTTTGCAATAATTGTGGGAACTCTAAATACATAGACAATCACTATTTAATCACAAATGCAATATGAATCTATATTTACCAACATGTACTATAGGGATAATAATCAATTACGGATACATCATCCATATAGGGATGATATTAGCTAAAATTTGAAGGTGGAAAAAGCAACTATTTGATGGTGCCACTACTGGGAACACAAACACACACTCAAATCATGTAGCTCAGGATGAATGTGCCCAGTACCTATTCATTGAAACACACAAACATCAAGTGAAACTTCTCACAATATATAAATAGTTTAAGCACATATATTACACAATAATTATAGTGAAGGAGAGCGATACATCATGTGGACCTCATGAATGAGTGACTACAACTTTGTCTCACTTCGTGCTGGCACCAAGGGAAAGATGCATAGTAGTGGTGTGATAAAGAAGTAGACATCATATTATTACATTAATATTGCATTTAAATTGAAAGAATTTAAATAAATCATTTTTCAGCTATACTGAGCATAAATCACTGTAAGTAAATGACTAATACATCCTTGGCAGAAAAGGAACCATAATCAAATATCCATGATAATCATCCTAACATATTATCCCAAAGCATCATCATGCAGATATAATCAAAATATTAATAACAACATATACATCAACAATGTTGGAGTAGCTGAAAAAAGGTGTAGTAATGAAATGCATCACATAGAGAAAACACCAAATCAAATCACATCGGTACTCACAAAATAACATCATGATACAATCAAGGTCTAGGTAACCACTTGAACATACCTCATTCAAACCATCAAATCACATCATAAGTTTCATAAGGCAGAAACCCAATCAAACCCACAATAGTCATCTCAAAATTGGCACAAGACTAAACTGAATTGGGTGCATCTCATAGTGCCAACATAATTGTATAACATGGGAATGGGCACCACATCACAAGATCAGATCAAAAAATCACATAGGAGCCACAATACACATCCAAGGCCATAGAAAAGCATCATGAATCAGGTATACAAATAGTCACAACACAATGGTTCTCACAACTACGATAAAATATAAACAACTTACCTATCCAACGGCATAAATTAGATCACCCCAAAGATAAAAACCTTTCATGGGCCCAACATGATCATGATTTAAAAGAACATATGATCAAAGCCACTTCCATCAAGATGGCATGAAAAAGTAAAATGGGAGGCACACTATAGATTGAAAACATCTGTAACTTTCAAACAACATAACATTTTTCAAATCTGAAACATGTGTCACATTCTACGCTTCACATAATATAAGATTAAAATAAAAATTTGAGATTTATAATTTTTTTACCAAGTTATGGTGGTCAGAAACATGATATTTATATCTCAAAAAATTTGTAGTAAAATAATCATAATTAATTATTTACTTGGAAAAAATTTACAAGAAAATATGGCACATTCAGACATGAGTCTTCTAGGTATATCTAAAATATGATAAAAATAATTATTATCATTTCCTTGTGGTTATGGTGGTCAGACATACACCTACTTCTTATCTTTTTCTTGAAATTTTCATACTACTATATTGAAATTTCAAATTTTCACCAAATAGATTAAAAAAAAAAAAGGCAAATAGTAGCTTAGAAACTACACTCAATTTGCTACAGATTTTATGCTTACATATTTTTTATATAATTTTGATAACTTATTTAAAATTTTATGTCAAATTGCCTAACTCTTTTTTCTTAAATTTTATTGTCGCTTAAGGGTCTACTTTGGCCCGCCATGATCTTGCACATACCCTTTGAGCATAATGGGGAGGTCAGATTTGACCAAAGTGATCAAAATTTTTAGCTAACTCTAGGTTTTGCAACTAAAATCATCATTTTCAATCCCTTGCACAAATATTGCAAATGATAACAAAATTTGATGAAACAAAAGCCAATCCTGACCTATTTTGATGTCCCAAATTCAATTGTGAGGTTAATTGAACCTAAAAATATACCCAAGAAAATATTTAATCAATATGATCACTCTCCAATCTGGGAAGTTGTTTGCATCCTTGAGAGCTTTGATACCATGTATGAGTAGATATTTGACTCCTCAACACTCCTAAGGATCCTTTCTAGATGAAATGGATTCTATAAGGGAGAATGACAAGATAACTTGCATCAATAATGCTTGGATTAATAATGGTTGAACAAGAATACAAATGTAAAGTGACATTGCCTATATATGCAAGGCATAAGGTAGAAGTACATAAAATGTATACATGTGTCTAAATCCTATCCAATGAGATAACTCTCCTTATGCAAATATATTAAACACAACCTATGTGATTATAAGTAATTGATAAGACACGACATAATTATAAAGAAATTTATAGAATGTCTCTAGGATATAAGGATAACTTAACATGTGAATATGTTCCCACTAATAAATAGATAGGAAATACCACCATTCAAACTAACAACCTTAATGTGGAAAACCATGCTTAGATCCTTCTTGATGATGTACAAAATATCCTAGATATCACGCTCAATAACCTTATCTTATGTGAACTCATAAAAACACAAAATAAATAATATCACCATAAAATAATAGCAATAGGACACAAATTAGTAACATAAGAAAAATGCATAAAGAATTTACATGGAGAAACCATTGTAATAAAAATATCCACCAAGAAGAGAGGCTAAATATGCATTATCAACAATAAATGTGATTACAATACACTCACTTCCAATTTTCTCTTTTCCTCCAACATGGCAACACCTATGTACATGTGATAAATTTCGTTATGCCTCCCACATATCCTTGTTCTTGCAGAGGAACTCTACAAAAACTATTCTTTATTTCATTATGCATTCTACATCCAAGGAGTTGAATTTATAAAATGGGAAGAGCTCCAAAACCACCAATGAAGGTGTAAAAATAAGGCTCTTCATTCCAAAAGACCGCAACCCTTATATTACCTCAATAGAAGCCAAAAGGACACCATTTTTTGCTCCAATATCTTCCCTCCAACTTGGGCACTCAATATTGCAAGATAATATTACAATAAATGTAATAAATGACAATGTACCAAGAAGTATTGTTTTCTCTCCCAAGCCCTCACTTAGACCAAAATGTCACTCATTGGTCCAATTTTTAAGTCATTAATCATCTCATTCAATCCATCCACATGCAAAGAAAATAATATCAAATAATTGTATTCACAACCCACCTTTACCACCACTAGTTGAACTCATCACCCCTTATGAATGTATTATAAATAATAGTGAGAATAAATACTATGAAATATTTTCCCGATACACCCTAAGTGTCATAGGACACTTTCCAAGGATATTGGAACCATGTCATAGGATTTACAAGGTAGGAAACACCTTCATTAGGATTAAAAATCTTTAGTATTCTTTAAGAACCTCATTAGGATTACCCTCTCAAGTCTTGAGGAGCTCAAAGTGTAGAAGACAAGGTCTAGTCTTGTCTCGGTGGCCTAATCTTGTCCTTTGTTTAATCACAATGCTATCATCTTATCTATATTTTATTGATCCCCAAGTCTAGGTGTCATTACATCTCTTAGAGTTGATGATAACAAGGAACCAACATGTCCTATTAAAAATACAAGTTGAATGTATAACTCTCGCTACTAAAGGAACAATGCACATAATTCATGTTGCAACTACATTGAGGTATTCAAGTCGATCACACAAAAGAACTTGCCATCAACAAATCCTTAGTGATATAAAATATTCATCAAATACTCATTTAATTTAATGTAAAAAGTATAAACTAACTTACTCACATTGATAATTTGAAAACCAAAAAAATAAAAGAACACTTAAAGTAATTGAAATTTTAATTTATTGATAAAAGGTTTGGATTCAACTATTTAACTATATTGGAGATTAATATATTTATAAGTTTCAATGATGAGGAGGAAAAGTAAATTTCCCTTGAAAATGATATAGGTTTAAATATACAATAGAATAGTAGAAGTTGCATGCCTTACAATTCAAGATCATAATTTTTTATTACACGACTTTAAATTTGGCATGCATATGCACATTACTCTTCCTTATGCTAGTTATCATTTTCTTCTTTAGCTTGTTTTTGTGAATCTTGATTCTTTTGAACATATGTCACATAATTAGCCAAAATTGTTCTTACCAAATATCGATTAGTGAAAGAAAATATATAAATATAACATCCACTTTTAAAAAAATCAAATAATTTTTTAGACAATCTATCAAGCTAAATGATTTTTCTTTGAAATCCTCACAAACTTATCCATACATGTGGATTCAACCCAAACTATGCATACATGTAGATTGAACCCAAAATTTCAATAAGAAGAATAATTGGGATTGGTTTATATATATATATATATATATATATATATATATATATATATATATACCAAGTCAAAAGTTCTGACAAAATGAAATGTTATATATATATATATATATATATATATATATATATATATATATATATATATATATATATATATATATATATATATATATATATATATATATATATATATATATATGTTTACCTATATCAAACCTCCAAAAACCATAACATTTCATTTTGTCAGAACTTTTGACTTGGTGTGTGTGTGTGTGTGTATAAGAGGTTTGATGCATATTTTCAAATAGGTAAACCAAGTCAAAAGTTCTGACAAAATGAAATGTTGACAATGGAAGTAGGTCTATAACAAATATATACAAGTCAATTGTGGAAATGTTCAAAGAAAATGCATATGTGCATTTCAAAATTTTTCAAGTGCATATAAAATATATGCAAACCTATAATACGTAAACCTTATGAAAATATGAGATTCACAAGTCAATTTAAAATTCACGAGGTTGCAAGTGTGCATAAAATATTTACAAACCAATTACGCACAAACATTTAAAAAATATGGAATGCAAATGTTAGTTGGCAATTAACAAGACTGTAAGTTTGCATTAAATGTGTAAGCATTGCAAAAATAGAGGATGTAGCACTACTACATTTGAGGCCTAATTCCAATGACTATCTGTCAGATATTCAATGCCTATCTGTCGAATATTCGACTGAATGCGTCATCGGTGTTATTTCATCAAAAATTGCTACAAAAATAGTTATCATCGCCTTTTCGACAGATAATCCATCGAAAATAACAACACAAATACAAAAATTATTATTGCATCTATGATCGTACATCTATCAGAAGTATAGCATCCCTGACAGTTAGGCAGTGAATTTTTGATAGCGTACTTGTCGATATTATAGCATCGCCATCGACAATTGGCATCGGAAGTATAGCATCCCCAAAAATTATCCTGTGAAATTTTTGATGGTATAGTTGTTGGTATTACAACATCATTTTCAATAATGGACATAAAAATGTAGCATCTCCAATAGTTGTGTGGTGACATTTCTGATGTTATACCCATCGGTAGTATAGTATCATTGTCGACAATGGGTGTAAAAATGGAGCATCTCCAAATGGTTCTGTGGTGACCTTTCTAATGATAAACCCATCGATAGTATGGAATGGGCATCAGAAATGGAGCATCTCCAACAGTTGTGCGGTGACATTTCTGACAGTAAATCCTTTGGTAGTATAGCATCTTCGTCAAAACTAGGCATTGAAAATAGAGCATCTCCAATGGTTGTGCGGCACAATTTTTGATGGTAAATATGTCGATCGTATGGAATCATCATTGATAGGTGGTGTCACAAATGAAGAATCTCTGATGGTTATCCAATAACATTTTCAATGGTAATCCTGTCAGTAGCATGGGATGCCTATGGAAATAGTTGTCAAGAGAGTCAAAATTTTGACAGTGAGGTACACTAAATATAATGAAGCTCAAGAGACCATAATAGTTGGTCTCCATCTTTGGTCCATATTACTGACAAAATGGTATACCTTTCATTAGCTCATCAAATGTGGGGATTTGAAAGAATTTAATATAATATTTTTATGATAACGTATATTATTTAAGTTGATGTTGCACAAATTTATCTACTTCTCGCACTTGTGGACTATGAGGACAGTGATGAAGAAGCATCTCTTCCCATGGCTTGGATTACTCAGGCCATGAGAGGGGATGCTTCTTTATCATTGTCCTCATAGTCAACAAGTACGCGAAGTAGATAAATTCATCCAACATCAACTTAAATAATATATGTTATCATGAAAATACCATCTATTAAATTATTTCAGATCACCACATTTGATGAGCTAATGAAACATAAAACATTTCATCAATTATATGGACCGAAGATGGAGACCAAATATTATGGTCTCTTGAGCTTTGCTATCATTAGTCCTAGCTACTAGGTAAGGTCTAGAAGACTTTTACCTGCCGATCGTTGTTCATAATCACCGCCTTGCCTTTATGTACACTACAAAGTATCCAATATATTACTAAAGGTGAAGAGAAGGCATAAAATATGAATGGATAAAAGAAATGAAAGATACAATAATATTATCTTGTTGTTTACCTTCTAATAATTGACTAAATAATTTATTCATTTTAGACCTCCAGTGTTGATGAGCTGTAGAAGCATAGCATGTTTTGATGATTTCATGAAAAAAAGACTATGAATAATTATTTTTTGTCCCTAGGACCCTGAAATATTGAGCTTCTCTTTGTTTTGAGAATAGTTTAACATTCTCTACTTAACAGGGCCAACCACGTGAAGGTGGAAGCTCATATGGCCCCTCCTAGGAGCCTCTTATGACCCCTTAAGACACTTTAAGACCTTTAATATGTATTCTTAGGGATCATAAAGGGTTATAAGGGGTTATAAGGGGTTATTAAGGGGCCCAGGGACACAACAACTAAGAAACATAAATGTAGGCATCATGGTCACAATTCTTTGGAGACACAACATAATTGAGTGGTATACCTAGACAATGCAATGCAACCACTACCACTCTAGTTCTAAGTTGACACTATAGGGTCCAAAAACCATAGATAAGGAATAAATTGAGAGAGTAGAGGAGGAGGGCCATAATGACCAAAATAATATAGGGTTTACAAAAATTATATGGAAATTATAATCTGTAAACCCTAGAATATTTTTGTCCTTATGGCCCTCTGGCCTCCGCTCTCTTAGTTGATTCCTCTCCCTGTCTATTGTATTTAACTTAGTCATCATTATCCATGGTTTTTGCATCCTACAGTGTCAACTTAGAACTAGAGGATTAGTGGTTACGTTGCATCGTCTGAATATAGCACTCAATTATGTTGTGTCTACAAAGAATTGTGACCGTGATGCTTACATTTATGTTTCTTAGCTACTATGAGATTAAAGTCTTCTAAGGAACATGTCATGTCTATGTGGAATTACATAGGATCATCACCAAAGGGGATTCTGAATAAGAAAACTCACTTTCACTTAATAATTATGAACCCATCAATGGTATACTAATTGTTTAGGATTGTAAGTTTAGGGCCTTTTTCTTGAATGCATTATACGCTTGATGTACTTCATGGAAACTTTTTCAATCAAGATTATGTTAGAAATAGGAAATACTGAGATGGGGGGGTGATTCAGTATTTCACAAACTTTTACTTTTGCCAACTTATGGAAATAACAAATTACTTTAAATCATAAGAAACTAAATAGCATACATAATAGTAAATGTAAAGAACTCATAACACATGATATGTTCTCAAGGAAACCCTAGCCAAGGGAAAACCACAGTGGGGATGGTACCCACAAAGATCCACTAATCAAAAGATATCCTGTTAAGGATGTTGACCCTGTTAGGAGCCTGTTACAATCATATAGTGTATCAATCCTGGTTAAGGGACTATAGGCCTTGTTAGAAGCCTCAATGCTGTTAGGAGTTGTAGATACAAAACTTGATTACCAGATGAGCTCACTGCCCAAAAAATTAATACAAATGTTTATTAATTACAATATGGTACTGCTTAAAACTTTGCATCAACAACTTTCGCTGCTATCACAATATACAACTATCACAAGTTACAAGTTACATTTCAAGTATGTTTGGTACATCTTTATTTATACAAGATACAAACATAATATCTTTCTCTTATCAGCTTGCATATCTTTATCCAAGAGTAAACATCTAGGATTTCATCTCTTTATAATATTAAGTCATTATTTTGACAAGCAAAATAATCCCTTAATTCATTTAATAGTTCTGCCTTCAAAACTACTCTGTTAGCTGTACTCTATCATCAGTAAAATAATCATAACTTTGTCTGTACCATCCATACTATTTTGTGCACTGAGATGGGGTATCCTTAGACACCATAGAGTCTATGTCCAACTATGCAAACTTTGATCATGCTCCAGTGAATGTCGCCGAAACAAACTGTATCGGGTGCTCTGTCAAAAACACTATTTCATACTTAGACAATTTTAGTCTACGATCTTCCATACTTACTTTCCAACTTATGTGATCTTCATAGGGAACATATGTTGCCATAATGACAACATCCATGTACATACCTCAGCCAAATTGCCAACAATCTCCCCCTTTGTCATTGGTGGCAACATATGAGAAAATTGGCTAAGTGTACAAGTCAAAATCTCAAAATTGTATCAAAATTGTGGTCATAGTATAAAATAAGTATACTATGCTTATATCTCCTCAAAATATACACATAATCTATAATACTTCATAATACTCCATAGAAATCCCCCTATGAGTATCCTTCCTTATCATATAGACAATTTTCTAAGTATCTCTCCCCCTTTGACAACAATGACAAAATAAAGGGTGGAAAGGGATATACAAAATTGTGTCAAAACTTTTACCTTACTATCTTATTGCAAAGCCGGTAGGCTTGTAACACAATCTACAAAATCTGACTTCAAAGCCTCAAAATCTTTCTCCCATGCCTTCTTAATTGATTCTACTACATTGAGTAAAGTACTCAATCCGTATGCTACAATCTGACAAGCTTGAAGGGAAACAAAAATTGAACTTCTGAAAAGATGTCTTAGCAGTAAGACATTCTTCTAGCTACTCTTCTATAATAGTCAACTTGATTGAGACATGCTCTCTCAAGATGTTTATCCTAATAATTTTCCTATTCTTCTCATCATTCAAAGTCCTATCTCATCACATAATTTTTTGATCTTTTTCTCAACCGCACTGATCTTTATGTTTGTACTAGCCATTGAGTTTGTCTCTGCTGCAATTTCATCTTGCTTCTCTTTTAGCTTCTTCTCTTCCTCAATAATTATATTTTTAGATTTTTTACACTGAATGTACAAACACTTTCCAGTCTCAAGATGTTTCCTTAAGTTCTTAATGTGTCTGTCAAGGCTGTCAATGTAATTATTGATATTCTAACTTATATTTTGCACCATCTCAGCTTCATAAGCTGCTTGAGCCTTAACCTTAGCAATATCAGTCAAATTAGTGAACTCAACATCAAAAGAATTTATTACCATCTTTGCTCTTTTAAGTGGGTCTGAATCAAAGACTTTTGTAGATATAACACTTTGTAGCTTCTCGGTCAAATATTTCAGGCTACCTTCCAAACTCTTAACTTTCTTGTTCTTTCCAATAATTTTGTTCAAAGAAGTGATCAACTCTAATTGATCATCGTCATCAACCTCCTTGCTCAAATCTTCAATCAATGTTCCTATTCCTTGCTCCTTTCTAGTCTTAGGAGTAAGACTGATGTCTTCTTGTGGTTCAGTAGGTGTATGGGCCTCTGTTTCCATTTGCTCTTCTATTCATGTAGTCTCTATTTAAAAACTCTTTTCTTGCTCTCCAAAACCCAAAGTGTCAATAATGTTATCCAAACTGTTGAGTATCGCATCATCTGAATCTAAAGTAACTTTTGTTCCTTCAATGTCCATAGATTTTGTGCCAATGTTTATAGAAGAAGAGGGAATATCTTCAACTTCAACTACCTCTGTTGCTGCCTCTGTCTGTTCTGAACTCTATTTCTCTGCAAGTTTTGCAACTAATTTCTCATTGCTATCTTTTCCTGCTACCAAGTTTAATAGCACTTGAACAACTACCTATCCAATTTCAGTCTTTACTTCTTCATACTAACCTCCCATTATTTGAATAATTCTTCTTTTGGTTCTTAATAGGGTTTCAAGTGGCTTGAGGATTTGTTTAAGGTGGTCATCATCTCTTATGTCATAGAACTATCTTATCACATTCTCTCTCATTTTAGTATCTTCTTCTTGTGCTCTCATCTTTCTTCTCACAAGTCTATTGTACAAATCTTCTAGTATCTTTCCATGAATAGTATCAAATTTCTTATTTGTCAAAATCATATGTGTAACCATTGCATTCTCTAGATTTAATCTGTCAGAGGATCCATATAAATCATAGTATTCGTTCATTTTGGTAAAGTCTCCATGCTGCATTATATCTTCATTAACTCTTTCTATCCTTGGTTTCCATGATTTCTTCTTTATTGTTACTTAATCATCTTTTATCTCTGCAACTCTTCTAGGTACTGGTGGAACATTTATTTTTTCTCTTTTACCCGGTCCTAAAGCACTTGCCTTCATTCTTTTGGTTGGTGCTGAAGAAGAGGGTTTCTCTATCTGACTAATTTCTTGCTCCTTCTTAGGTTCGTCAACTTTTACCTTAACTTGAATGGGTTCTGCACTTGATGCCAAAGGTGGGACAGATATTATCTCACTTTGCCTTATTGCTTCTATAGTCTTTCTTGCAATATCAAATTCCTGCTCACTCATACCTGATTCTTTTAGAATTTTCTTTATTGTAGACTCCACTCTCTTCTTTGATTGTTTCCCTTCCTTGACTGTCTTTGCTGAATCAAAGTTTTCATCATATGTTCCAAATCTGTTGCCATGAGCATCCACTTTACTTTTCAACAATCTACTAACATATCCTTCTATTTCAACTTCAGAGATTTCATAGCCAAGAGGGTCTATGAATTCATGTCTAGGTTCTACTACCTCAATGTAAGTGAAATAAATATCAACCATAAAACATATATCATCTTTGTATTTCTCACCTTGGGATGGAGGAATTCTTGATCTATTTACCACAATGTTCTAAAAAAATTTCAACACTAACTTTACACTATCATTAACCTTCTCAATAAGATGTTTCATGTAAACTTTATTGATTCTTTCCATAGTATTCACACCATTATTCCAATCAATAATGTAAGGAAATCTTCTTAGTAAGTGGAAGAACATGTAAGTAAAAAATGAGGAAAATCTAAAGTGAGTGTATTTAGCTTTCTTTATCTTTTCCAAATTCTCAAACAACTATATTCTTAGAATTTCACACATATCCATAGGCTTTTTCTCCACACACATCAAATAAGCAATGTGTACCATACCTGCTGGCATATCATCTTCTCTAGAACTTCCATAGAATTTTGTTGTCAAAATCTTACACAAGTATTTTACACCATCTTGCTTAATCTTACTAATGACTATACCTTTGCCATTGTATATTGAACCGGTGTTTTCAATCACAATATTTCTCATGTTTTTCTCATTCAGTGGAATTGCACCAACTTTTGATAATCTAGTCACATCATGAATTAGGTCTGCATTTATGTCTATAACTCTATCTGCCAACCAAAATTTACCATTATGTATCCTACTCAAAATGATCTTAGTACACTCCTCATCGTCAAATTCATATTTCATAGAGTACTCAATGATTTCATTGTTTTCTAGATGTTCATAACCTTGTTTCACTGACATATCCTTGTTGTACAATTTTTGATGTTCACCATTAAAATTACTCTCCCTTAGTGTTTCATATTTGCATCCAAGATAACTTTTAACATTTTCTAAATGAAGAACTCCATATGGTACAGATGATAAAGCTAAACTAGCATCTCTTTCTGAGGGTTCAACTAGATCTTTCTTAGTTCTAGGTTTGTTCTTATCCTTGATGTTGTGAATCAATGACACATCCATGATTATATCTGATTACTTATGCTGATTTAAGATCTTAATCGGATAAATACTTTAAATTCACAAAATTAGGGCTTTCGCTTGATCGACACTTCAAACTTCTGCAAATTGCTTCCAAACTTCTTTCTTCACTTTGAAAATCACTTCTAATCACTTGATAATCACAATAACTTTGATTTCAATCTTTTAACACTTAGCATTTACTCGATCTAACATCGCATTCAATTGTTTTGCCGCTAAAATTCCAAAAGCTGATTCTGTAAACCTGCAACCATAAATCTTCTTGCGACCTCGCAAAATACAATATTTCTTTTTGTGCACTTAACCATAGCATTAGCATAACATAACAAAACTTCAGCTAACTGCGCAAAACTTAACTCATTCAAAATCTAATTCTACTCTAATTCTAAGTTCCTAAACTATAGAAATTTAAATAATTTAAGTGCTTAAAGAAGGGTTAGGTAAAGACCCATTCTCACCATCAGATACATTACCTTCCTAATTACCTTTAGTGCTGAATATACCTTCTTGATCTATGCCTTTAACAAATTTTACTTCATCTTCATTGCTACACCAACCTTTCTCTTTATTTCCTGCATTTTCATTCCTTCTTGCATAGGTTCTAGGGTTAGGGTTATGATGATAACCTTCATTATTCATTTTGAAAAATCTTGTTGTGTGTCCAATCTTGTTACATATCTGACAAATGATTCCATTGGTTCCATATCTAGGTGCTTGCTGATTGATTTGTGTCCTACAATTTCTAGCAATATGTCCAATTTTGTTGCATCTGAAACATACTATTCCATTTCCTCTTTTCATGTCTTGAGTTGATCTCTAATCTACATTGTTAGTATTTCTAGGCATTCTACTATTGTAATTATTCTCAATAACTTTAGATCTTCTACATTCAATAGCTCTATGTCCAAAACCATGACAATTATAACAATATCCGTTAAGAGGTTTGAATTGTTTACATGTACAATATCTCTTCATATGACCAATAGTATTACAAGCAAAACATCTACCTTTGAATTCTCTTTGCATACCTTTGGATGGTTCATCTTGCTTCAGTGGTTCTTCTTTCTTTGGTGCATCTTCTTGCTTCGGTGATTCTTCTTGCTTAGGTGCATCTTCAAATTTGTTTTCATCTAACTTCTTTTCTTCACTGCTTTCACATACATTCAGATCTAGTTTCTTGCTTTCACTAACTATCTTTAATATGTTAAATCCAAGACCATTTTTTTAATAGAATGGTTTTCCATAAGATACTTGCTCATTAATCTTTTCACTATTTGAATATAGCCTCTCAAGTTGTTGTTTGGATTGAGTCAATTCACCTTTCACAATCTTGTTGTATTTCTCAAGTTCATCATACTAAAATTTGACTTTATCAAATTCAAATGTTACCTTGCCAAGTTTAGATTGCAGATCTTCATTCTCACTCTTTAAATTTTCATTCTCAGATCTCAGATTGTCATTTCCATCTTTCAAGCTAAGCTTCAGATTTGCTATCTTTAATTAGTGTTTAAGGATCACATTTTCTTTTTCTAAATCATCACAATCTTCAACAAGAATTTCAAATTCCTTCTCCGATTTTAGATCTTCTATCTTACCTTTCAATTTGTCAAAAAGATTCTTTGCATCATCATACTTTCTTTTTAGAATGTTTCTTTCATCAGTAAGCATATCAATTTGTTCAAGAGCTTCTCCAAGATTCTTCTTTAACTGATCCATATCCATAGAGATCTTACTCAAGCTGCTAGGCTTTCCTTGAATGTTTCTTCTCTGAGTAACTTTCTTTGATACCAATTTTTAGAAATAGGAAATACTGAGAGGGGGGGGGTGAATCAGTATTTCAAAAACTTTTACTTTTTCCCACTTATGGATATAATAGATTACTTTAAAGCATAAGAAACTAAATAGCATACATAACAGTAAATGTAAAGAACTCATAACACATGGTATGTTCTCAAGGAAACCCTGGCCAAGGGAAAACCTCAGTGGGGATGGTACCCACAAAGATACACTAATCAAAAGATATCCTATTAAGGATGTTGACCCTGTTAGGAGCCTGTTACAATCATATAGTGTATCAGTCCTAGTTAAGAGACTATAGGCATTGTTAGAAGCCTCATCCCTGTTAGGAGTTGTAGATACAAAACCTAATTACCAGATGAGCTCACAACCCAAACAATTAATACAAATGTTTATTGATTATAATATGGTACTGCTTACAACTTCGCATCAACAACTTTCACTGCTATCACAATATACAACTATCACAAGTTACAAGTTACATTTCAAGTATGTTTGGTACATCTTTATTTATACAAGATACAAACATAATATCTTTCTCCTGTCAGCTTGCATATCTTTATCCAAGATTAAACATCTAGGATGTCATTTGTTTATAATATTAATTCATTATTTTGACAAGCAAAATAATCCCTTAATTTATTTACTAGTTCTACCTTCAAAACTGCTTTGTCAGCTGTACTCTGTCATCGGTAAAATAATCATAACTTTTTTGGTACTGTCTGTAATCTTTTGCACACTGAGATGGGGTATCCTTAGACACCATAGATTCTATGTCCAACTATGCAAACTCTGATCATGCTCCAGTGAACATCACCAAAACAAACTGTATCGGGTGCTCTGTTAAAAACATTATTTCATACTTAGACAATTTTAGTCTGCGATCTTCCATACTTACTTTCTAGCTTATGCAATCTTCATAGGGAACATATGTTCCCATAATGACAACATCCATGTACATACCTCAGCCAAATTTCCAACAATCTCCCCCTTTATCATTGCTGGCAACATATGAGAAAATTGGCTAAGCGTACAAGTCAAAATCTCAAAATTGTATCAAAATTGTGGCCATAGTATAAAATAAGTATACTATCCTTATATCTCCTCAAAATATACACATAATCTATAATACTTCATAATCCTCCATAGAACTCCCCCTATGAGTATCCTTCCTTATCATATAGACAATTTTCTAAGTATCTCTCCCCCTTTGACGACAATGACAAAATAAAGGGTGGAAAGGGATATACAAAATTGTGTCAAAACTTTTACCTTACTATTTTATTGCAAAGCTGGTAGGCTTGCAACACAATCTGAAAAATCTGACTTCCAAGCCTCAAAATCTTTCTCCCATGCCTTCTTAATTGATTCTACTATATTGAGTAAAGTACTCAATCCGTATGCTACAATCTGACAAGCTTGAAGGGACTCAAAATTGAACTTCTAAAAAGATGTTTTAGCGGTAAGACATTCTTCTAGCTACTCTTCTATAGTAGTCAACTTGATTGAGACATGCCCTCTCAAGATGTTTATCCTGGTAATTTTCCTGTTCTTCTCATCATTCAAAGTCCTTATCTCATCACATAATTTTTTGATCTTTTTCTCAACTGCACTGATCTTTGTGTTTGTGTTGGCCATTGAGTTTGTCCTTGCTGCAATTTCATTTTGCTTCTCTTTTAGCTTCTTCTCTTCCTCAATAATTATATTTTCAGATTTTGTACACTGAATTTACAAACACTTTCCAGTCTCAATATGTTTCCTTAAGTTCTTAATGTGTCTATCAAGGCTATCAATGTCATTATTGATATTCTCACTTATATTCTACAACATCTGAGCTTCATAAGCTGCCTAAGCCTTAACCTTAGCAATATCAGTCAAATTAGTGAACTCAACATGAAAAGAATTTATTACCATCTTTGCTCTTTCAAGTGGGTCTGAATCAAAGACTTTTGTAGATATAACACTTTGTAGCTTCTCGGTCAAATATTTTAGGCTACCTTCCAAATTCTTAACTTTCTTGTTCTTTCCAATAATTTTGTTCAAAGAAGTGATCAACTCTAATTGATCATCGTCATCAACCTCCTTGCTCAAATCTTTAGTCAATGTGCCTATTCCTTTCTCCTTTCCAGTCTTAGGAGTAAGACTGATCTCTTCTTGTGGTTCAATAGGTTTATGGGCCTCTGTTTCCATTTTCTCTTCTATTCATGTAGTCTCTTTTTCAATACTCTTTTCTTGCTCTCCCAAACCCAAATTGTCAACAATGTTATCGAAACTCTTGAGTACCACATCATCTGAATCTAAAGTAACTTTTGTTCCTTCAATGTCCATATATTTTTTTCATACTAACCTCCCATTATTTGTATAATTCTTCTTTTGGTTCTTAATAGGGTTTCAAGTGGCTTGAGGATCTGTTTAAGGTGGTCATCATCTCTTATGTCATAGAACTGTCTTATCACATTCTCTCTCATTTTATTATCTTTTTCTTGTGCTCTCATCTTTCTTCTCACAATTTTGTTGTACAAATCTTCTGGTATCTTTCCATGAATTGTATCAAATTTCTTATTTGTCAAAATCATATGTGTAACCATTGCATTCTCTAGATTTAATCTGTTAGAGGATCCATATAAATCATAGTATTTGTTCATTTTGGTAAAGTCTCCATGCTACATTATATCTTCATTAACTCTTTCTATCCTTGGTTTCCATGATTTCTTCTTTATTGTTAATTCATCATCTTTTATCTCTGCAACTCTTTTAGGTACTAGTGGAACAATTATTGTTTGTCTTTTGCCTGGTCCTGAAGCACTTGCCTTCATTCTTTTGGTTGGTGTTGAAGAAGAGGGTTTCTCTGTCTGACTAATTTCTTGCTCCTTCTCAAGTTCTTCAACCTTTAGCTTAACTTGAATGGGTTCTACACTTGATACCAAAGGTGGGACTGACAGTATCTCACTTTGTCTTATTGCTTCTATAGTCTTGCTTGTAATATCAAATTCCTGCTCACTCATAACTGATTCTTTTACAATTTTCATTATTGTAGACTCCACTCTCTTCTTTGATTGTTTCTCTTCCTTGAGTGTCTTTCTTGAATCAAATTTTTCATCATATGTTCCAAATCTATTGTCATGAGCATCCACTTTCCTTTTCAACAATCTACTAACATGTCCTTCTGTTTCATCTTCAAAGATTTCATAGCCAAGAGGGTCTATGAACTCATGTATCAGTTCTACTACCTCAATGTAAGTGAAATTAGTATCAACCATAAAACATATATCATCTTTGTATTTCTCAACTAGGGATGGAGGAATTCTTGATCTATTTACCACAATTTTTTGAAAAGTTTTCAACACTAACTTTACACTATCATTAACCTTCTCAATAAGATGTCTCATGTAAACTTTATTGATTCTTTCCATAGTATTCACACCATCATTCCAATCAATAGTGTAAGGAAATCTTCTTAGTAAGTGGAAGAATATCTAAGTAACCAATGAGGAAAATCTAAAGTGAGTGTATTTAGCTTTCTTTATCTTTTCAAAATTTTCAAACAATTGTATTCTTAGAATTTCACACATATCCACAGGCTTTTTCTCACACACACATCAAATAAGCAATGTGTACCATACCTACTAGCATATCATCTTCTCTAGAACTTCCATAGAATTTTATTGTCAAAATCTTACACAAGTATTTTACATCATCTTGCTTAATCGTACTAATGACTATACCTCTACCATTGCATATTGAACCGGTGTTTTCAATCACAAACTTTCTCATGTTTTTCTCATTCAGTGGAATTGCACCAACTTTTGATAATCCAGTCACATCATGAATTAGGTCTACAGTTGTGTCTATAACTCTGTCTTCCAACCAAAATTTACCATTATGTATCCTACTCAAAATGATCTTAGTACACTCCGCATCATCAAATTCATATTTCATAGAGTACTCAATGATTTCTTTATTTTCTAGATGTTCATAACCTTGTTTCACTTACATATCCTTGTTGTACAATTTTTGGTGTTCACCATTAAAATTAATCTCCCTTGGGCTTTCATATTTGCATCCAAGATAACTTTTAACATTCTCTAAATGAAGAACTCCGTCTGGTAGGGATGATAAAGCTAAACTAGCATCTCTTTCTGAGGGTTCAACTAGATCTTTCTTAGTTCTAGGTCTATTCTTATCCTTGATGTTGTGAATCAATGACACATCCATGATTATATCTGATTACTTAAGCTAATTCAAGATCTTAGTCAGATAAATACCTTAAATTCACAAAATTAGGGCTTTAGCTTGATCGACACTTCAAAATTCTGCAAATCACTTCCAGAATTCTTTCTTCCCTTCCCAAATCACTTCTAATCACTTTATAATCACAATAACTTTGATTTCAATATTTTAATACTTAGCATTTACTCAATCTGACATCACATTCAATTCTTTTGCCGCTAAAATGCCAAAAGGTGATTCTGTAAACCTGCAACCATAAATCTTCTTCAGACCTCGCAAAACACAATATTTCTTTCTACGGACTTAACCATAGCATTAGTATAACATAACAAACCTTCATCTAACTACATAAAACTTAACTCATCCAAAAACTAATTCTACACTAATTCTAAGTTCCTAAACAATAGAAATTTACATAATTTAAGTGCTTAAAGAAGGGTTAGGTGAAGACTCATTCTTACCATTAGATACTTTACCTTCTTGATTACCTTCAGTTCTGAATATACCTTCTTGATCTATGCCTTTAACAAATGTTACTTCATCTTCATTGCTACACCAACCTTTCTCTTTGTTTCCTGCATTTTCATTCCTTCTTGCATAGTTTCTAGGGTTAGGGTTATGATGATAACCTCCATTGTTCATTCTACAGAATCTTATTGTGTGTCCAATCTTATTACATATCTAACAAATGATTCCATTGGTTCCATATCTAGGTGCTCGCTGATTGATTTGTGTCCTACAATTTCTAGCAATATGTCCAATTTTGTTGCATCTAAAACATACTATTCCATTTCCTCTTTTCATGTCTTGAGTTGATCTCTGATCTGCATTGTTAGTATTTCTAGGCATTCTACTATTGTAATTATTCTAGATAACTTTAGATCTTCTACATTCAATAGCTCTATGTCCAAATCCATGACAATTATAACAATATCCATTAAGAGGTTTGAATTGTTTACCTGTACAATCTCTCTTCATATGACCAATAGTATTACAAGAAAAACATCTACCTTTGAATTCTCTTTGCATAACTTTGGATGGTTCATCTTGCTTCGGTGATTCTTCTTTCTTTGGTGCATCTTCTTACTACGGTGATTCTTGTTGCTTAGGTGCATCTTCAGATTTGTTTTCATCTAACTTCTTTTCTTCACTGCTTTCACATACATTCAAATCTAGTTTCTTGCTTTCACTAACTATCTTTAATATGTTAAATCCAAGAACATTTTTGTTATAGAATGGTTTTCCATAAGATACTTGCTCATTAATCTTTTCACTATTTGAATACAACCTCTCAAGTTGTTTTTCAGATTGAGTCAATTCACCTTTCACAATCTTGTTGTATTTCTCAAGTTCATCATATTGCAATTTGACTTTATCAAATTCAGATGTTACCTTGCCAAGTTTAGATTTCAGATCTTCATTCTCATTCTTTAAACTTTAATTCTCAGATCTCAGATTGTCATTTCTATCTTTCATGCTAAGCTTCAAATTTTCTATCTTCAATTCATGTTTAAGGATCACATTTTCTTTTTCTAAATCATCACAATCTTCAACAAGAATTTTAGATTCCTTCTCAAATTTCAGATCTTCTATCTTACCTTTCAATTTGTCAATAAGATTCTTTGCATCATCATACTTTATTTTCAGAGTCTTTCTTTCATCAGTAAGCATATCAATTTATTCAAGAGCTTCTTCAAGATTCTTCTATAACTAATCCATATCCGTAGAGATCTTACTCAAGCTACTAGGCTTTCCTTGAATGTTTCTTCTCTGAGTAACTTTCCCTGTTACCAATAGTTAGAAATAGGAAATACTAAGAGGGGGGGGTGAATCAGTATTTCACAAACTTTTACTTTTGCCCACTTATGGATATAACAGATTACTTTAAAGCATAAGAAACTAAATAGCATACATTACAGTAAATGTAAAGAACTCATAACACATGATATGTTGTTGATGAAACCCTATCCAAGGGAAAACCCTAGTGGGGATGGTACCCACAAAGATCCACTAATCAAAAGATATCGTGTTAAGGATGTTGACCCTGTTAGGAGCCTATTACAATCATATAGTGTATCAGTCCTGGTTAAGGGACTATAGGCCTTGTTAGAAGCCTCAACCCTGTTAGGAGTTATAGATACAAAACCTGATTACCAGATGAGCTCACTTCCCAAACAAGTAATACAAATGTTTACTAATTACAATATGGTACTGCTTACAACTTTGCATCAACAACTTTCGCTACTATCACAACATACAACTATCACAAGTTACAAGTTACATTTCAAGTATGTTCGTTACATCTTTATTTATAAAAGATACAAACATAATATATTTCTCCTGTCAGCTTGCATATCTTTATCCAAGATTAAACATGTAGGATGTCATCTCTTTGTAATATTAAGTCATTATTTTGACAAGAAAAATAATCCCTTAATTCATTTACTAGTTCTACCTTCAAAACTGCTTTGTTGGTTGTACTCTGTCATTGGTAAAATAATCATAACTTTTTTGGTACTATCCGTACTCTTTTGTGCACTGAGATGGGGTATCATTAGACACCATAGAGTCTATGTCCAATTGTGAAAACTTTGATCATGCTCTAGTGAACGTCACCAAAACAAACTATATTGGGTGCTCTGTCAAATACATTATTTCATACTTAGACAATTTTAGTCTAAGATCTTCCATACTTACTTTCTAGCTTATGCAATCTTCATAGGGAACATATGTTTCCATAATGAAAACATCCATGTACATACCTCATCCAAATTGCCAACAATCTCCCCTTTTTTCATTGGTGGCAACATATGAAAAAATTGGCTAAGTGTACAAGTCAAAATCTCAAAATTGTATCAAAATTGTGGCCATAGTATAAAATAAGTATACTATCTTTATATCTCCTCAAAATATAAACATAATCTATAATACTTCATAATACTCCATAGAACTCCCCCTATGAGTTTCCTTCCTTATCATATAGACAATTTTCTAAGTATCTCTCCCCCTTTGACAACAATGACAAAATAAAGGGTGGAAAGGGATATACAAAATTGTGTCAAAAATTTTACCTTACTGTCTTCTTCCAAAGCTGGTAGGATTGCAACACAATCTACAAAATTTGACTTCCAAGCCTCAAAATCTTTCTCCCATGCCTTCTTAATTGATTCTACTACATTGAGTAAAGTACTCAATCCATATGCTACAATCTGACAAGCTTGAAGGGACTCAAAATTGAACTTCTGAAAAAATGTCTTAGCAATAAGACATTCTTCTAGCTGCTCTTCTATAATAGTCAACTTGATTGAGACATGCTCTCTCAAGATGTTTATCCTGATAATTTTCTTGTTCTTCTCATTATTCAAAGTCCTTATCTCATCACGTATTTTTCTTATCTTTTTCTCAACTGCACTATTCTTTATGTTTGTACTGGCCATTGAGTTTGTCTCTACTGCAATTTCATCTTGCTTCTCTTTTAGCTTCTTCTCTTCCTAAATAATTATATTTTTAGATTTTGTACACTGAATGTACAAACACTTTCCAATCTCAAGATGTTTCCTTAAGTTCTTAATGTGTCTTTCAAGGTTGTCAATGTCATTATTGATATTCTGACTTATATTCTGCAACATCTCAGCTTCATAAGCTGCCTGAGCCTTAACCTTGGCAATATTAGTCAAATTAGTGAACTCAACATCAAAAGAATTTATTACCATCTTTTCTCTTTCAAGTGGGTCTGAATCAAAGACTTTTGTATATATAACACTTTGTAGCTTCTCAGTCAAATCTTTTAGGCTACCTTCCAAATTCTTAACTTTCTTGTTCTTTCCAATAATTTTGTTCAAAGAAGTGATCAACTCTAATTGATCATCATCATCAACCTCCTTGCTCAAATATTCAATCAATGTTCCTATTCCTTGCTCCTTTCTAGTCTTAGGAGTAAGACTGATGTCTTCTTGTGGTTCAGTAGGTGTATGGGCCTCTATTTCCATTTGCTCTTATGTTCATGTAGTCTCTATTTCAATACTCTTTTCTTGCTCTCCCAAAGACAAATTGTCAACAATGTTATCCAAACTGTTGAGTACCACATCATCTGAATCTAAAGTAACTTTTGTTCCTTCACTGTCCATAGATTTTGTGCCAATGTTTATAGAAGAAGAGGGAATATCTTCAACTTCAACTACCTCTTCCTATTCTAAACTCTGTTTCTCTACTGGTTCTACAACTGATTGCTCTTTGCTCTCTTTTCTTGCTACCAAGTTTGCTAGCACTTGCATAACTGCTTATTGAGTTTCAGTCTTTACTTGTTCATACTGACCTCCCATTATTTGTATAATTCTTCTTTTTGTTCTTAATAGGGTTTTAAGTGGCTTGAGGATCTATTTAAGGTGGTCATCGTCTCTTATGTCATACAACTCTCTTATCACATTCTCTCTCATTTTAGTATCTTCTTCTTGTGCTCTTATCTTTCTTCTCACAAGTCTGTTGTATAAATCTTCTGGTATCTTTCCATGAATAGTATCAAATTTCTTATTTGTCAAAATCATGTGTAACCATTGCATTCTCTAGATTTAATCTGTCAGAGGATCCATATAAATCATATTATTTGTTCATTTTGGTAAAGTCTCCATGCTGCATTATATCTTCATTAACTCTTTCTATCCTTGGTTTCCATGATTTCTTCTTTATTGTTACTTCATCATCTTTTATCTCTGCAACTCTTCTAGGTACTGGTGGAACATTTATTTTTTGTCTTTTACCCGGTCCTGAAGCACTTGCCTTCATTCTTTTTCTTGGTGCTGAAGAAGAGGGTTTCTCTGTCTGACTAATTTCTTGCTCCTTCTCAAGTTCGTCAACCTTTACCTTAACTTGAATGGGTTCTACACTTGATGCCAAAGGTGGGACTGACAGTATCTCACTTTCGCTTATTGCTTCTACAGTCTTTCTTGCAATATCAAATTCCTGCTCACTCATACCCAATTCTTTTAGAATTTTCTTTATTGTAGACTCCACTCTCTTCTTTGATTGTTTCTCTTCCTTGACTATCTTTGTTGAATCAAAGTTTTCATCATACGTTCCAAATCTTTTGCCATGAGCATCCACTTTACATTTCAAAAATCTACTAACATATCCTTCTATTTCAACTTCAGATATTTCATAGCCAAGAGGGTCTATGAATTCATGTCTAGGTTCTACTACCTCAATGTAAGTGAAATTAGTATCAACCATAAAACATATATCATCTTTGTATTTCTCAGCTAGGGATGGATGAATTCTTGATCTATTTACCACAATGTTCTGAAAAGTTTTCAACACTAACTTCACACTATCATTAACCTTCTCAATCAGATGTTTCATGTAAACTTTATTGATTCCTTCCATAGTATTCACACCATCATTCCAATCAATAGTGTAGGGAAATCTTCTTAGTAAGTGGAAGAACATGTAAGTAACCAATGAGGAAAATCTAAAGTGAGTGTATTTAGCTTTCTTTATCTTTTCCAAATTCTCAAACAACTATATTCTTAGAATTTCACACATATCCACAGGCTTTTTCTCCACACACATCAAATAAGCAATGTGTACCATACCTACTGGCATATCATCTTCTCTAGAACTTCCACAAAATTTTGTTGTCAAAATCTTACACAAGTATTTTACATCATCTTGCTTAATCTTACTAATGACTATACCTTTGCCATTGTATATTGAACTGGTGTTTTCAATCACATTCTTTCTCATGTTTTTCTCATTCAGTGGAATTGTACCAACTTTTGATAATCTAGTCACATCATGAATTATGTTTGCAATTATGTCTATAACTCTGTCTTCCAACCAAAATTTGCCATTATGTATCCTACTCAAAATGATCTTAGTACACTCCTCATCATAAAATTCATATTTCATAGAGTACTCAATGATTTCATTTTTTTCTAGATGTTCATAACCTTGTTTCACTAACATATCCTTGTTGTACAATTTTTGATGTTCACCATTAAAATTACTCTCCCTTAGGCTTTCATATTTGCATCCAAGATAACTTTTAACATTCTCTAAATGAAGAACTTCATCTAGTACAGATGATAAAGCTAAACTAGCATCTCTTTCTGAGGGTTCAACTGGATCTTTCTTAGTTCTAGGTCTATTCTTATGCTTGATGTTGTGAATCAGTGACACATCCATGATTATATCTAATTACTTAAGCTGATTCAAGATCGTAGTTGGATAAATACCTTAAATTCACAAAATTAGGGCTTTTGCTTGATCGGTGCTTCAAAATTCTGCAAATCACTTCCAAAATTCTTTCTCCACTTCCCAAATCACTTCTAATCATTTCATAATCAAATAACTTCAATTTCAATCTTTTAATACTTAGCATTTACTCGATCTGACATCGCTTTCAATTCTTTTGCCGCTAAAATACCAAAAGTTGATTCTGTAAACCTGCAACCATAAATCTTCTTATGACCTCGCAAAACACAATATTTCTTTTTGCGCACTTAACCATAGCATTAGTATAACATAACAAACCTTCATCTAATTGCACAAAACTTAACTCATTCAAAATCAAATTCTACACTAATTCTAAGTTCCTAAACAATAGAAATTTACATAATTTAAGTGCTTAAAGTATGGTTAGGTAAAGAATCATTCTTACCATCAGATACTTTACCTTCCTGATTACCTTCTATGTTGAATATATCTTCTTGATCTGTGCCTTTAAAAAATTTTACTTCATCTTCATTGCTACAGCAACCTTTCTCTTTGTTTCCTGTATTTTCATTCCTTCTTGCATAGTTTCTAGGGTTAGGGTTATGATGATAACCTCCATTGTTCATTCTGCAAAATCTTGCTGTGTGTCCAATCTTGTTACATATCTGACAAATGATTCCATTGGTTCCATATCTAGGTGCTTGCTGATTGATTTGTGTCCTGCAATTTCTAGCAATATGTCCAATTTTATTGCATCTGAAACATACTATTCCATTTCCTCTTTTCATGTCTTGAGTTGATCTCTGATCTGCATTGTTAGTATTTCTAGGCATTCTAATATTGTAATTATTCTCAATAACTTTAGATCTTCTACATTCAATAGCTCTATGTCCAAAACCATGACAATTATAACAATATCCATTAAGAGGTTTGAATTGTTTACCTGTACAATCTCTCTTCATATGACCAATAGTATTACAAGCAAAACATCTACCTTTGAAGTCTCTTTGCATACCTTTGGATGGTTCATCTTGCTTCAATGGTTCTTCTTGCTTTGGTGCATCTTCTTGCTTCAGTGATTCTTGTTGCTTAGGTGCATCTTCAGATTTGTTTTCATCTAACTTCTTTTCTTCACTGCTTTCACATACATTCAAATCTAGTTTCTTGCTTTCACTAACTATCTTTAATATGTTAAATCCAAGACCATTTTTGTCATAGAATGGTTTTCCATAAGATACTTGCTCATTAATCTTTTCACTATTTGAATACAGCCTCTCAAGTTGTTGTTTGGATTGAGTCAATTCACCTTTCACAATCTTGTTGTATTTCTCAAGTTCATCATACTAAAATTTGACTTTATCAAATTTATATGTTACCTTGCCAAGTTTAGATTTCAGATCTTCATTCTCATTCTTTAGACTTTCATTCTCAGATCTCAGATTTCCATTTCCATCTTTCAAGCTAAGCTTCAGATTTGCTATCTTTAATTCATGTTTAAGGATCACATTTTCTTTTTCTAAATCATCACAATCTTCAACAAGAATTTTAGATTCCTTCTCAAATTTCAGATCTTCTATCTTACCTTTCAATTTGTCAATAAGATTCTTTGCATCATCATACTTTCTTTTCAGAGTCTTTCTTTCATCAGTAAGCATATCAATTTGTTCAAGAGCTTCTCCAAGATTCTTCTGTAACTGATCCATATCCATAGAGATCTTACTCAAGCTGCTAGGCTTTCCTTGAATGTTTCTTCTCCGAGTAACTTGCTCTGATACCAATTGTTAGAAATAGGAAATACTAAGAGGGGGGGGTGAATCAGTATTTCACAAACTTTTACTTTTTCCCACTTATGGATCTAATAGATTACTTTAAAGCATAAGAAACTAAATAGCATACATAACAGTAAATGTAAAGAACTCATAACACATGATATGTTCTTGAGGAAACCCTGGCCAAGGGAAAACCCTAGTGGGGATGGTACCCACAAAGATCCACTAATCAAAAGATATCCTGTTAGGGATGTTGACCCTGTTAGGAGCCTGTTACAATCATATAGTGTATCAGTCCTGGTTAAGGGACTATAGGCCTTGTTAGAAGTCTCAACCCTGTTAGGAGTTGTAGATACAAAACCTGATTATCAGATGAGCTCACTACCCAAAAAAGTAATACAAATGTTTACTGATTACAATATGGTACTACTTACAACTTTGCATAAACAACATTTGCTACTATCACAATATACAACTATCACAAGTTACAAGTTACATTTCAAGTATGTTTGGTACATCTTTATTTATACAAGATACAAACATAATATATTTCTCTTGTCAGCTTGCATATCTTTATCTAGGAGTAAACATGTAGGATGTCATCTCTTTATAATATTAACTCATAATTTTATCATGCAAAATAATCCCTTAATTCATTTACTAGTTCTGCCTTCAAATCTGATCTGTCGGCTGTACTTTATCATCGGTAAAACAATCATAACTTTGTCTGTACTATTTTTACTCTTTTGTGCACTGAGATGGGGTATCCTTAGACACCATAGAGTCTATGTCCAACTATGCAAACTCTAATCATGCTCCAGTGAATGTCGCCAAAACAAACTGTATCGGGTGCTCTGTCAAAAACACTATTTCATACTTAGACAATTTTAGTCTGCGATCTTCCATACTTACTTTCCAGTTTATGTGATCTTCATAGGGAACATATGTTGCCATAATGACAACATCCATGTACATACCTCAGCCAAATTTCCAATAGATTATAAGAAAATATAAACCAAGATTTATAGAGAAATGTGTTACTCTTGGAAAATGGTTGATGATGATTGATGAAGAAGATTTTAAAATGATGATTGATCCAATTTAGATTAGTGCAACATTTTCAAATATTCTTCATAATCATCATTAAATGAACATTTTCAAATCTTCTTCATCATACATCATCTCAGTATTCTACAATCATCTTTTTTCAAATGATTCTCCTCAAAAAATAAGTAATGGTAATGACTAAACAACACAATAACACATGAAATTGAGAATGACTAAGAAATTTTTATTTAAATTCAAACAAAGATAACTTTTATTTAAATTCAAAAGAAGATAAGTTCAATGGTTGTCCAGTATTATTTTTGATGCTAATCCCGTCAGTAGCATGGGATCCCCGTCGAAAAAGTTGTTAGGAGAGTTGAAATTTTGATGATGAGGCACACTAAATATAACAAAGCTCAAGAGACCATAGTAGCTGGTCTCCATCTTTTGTGCATATTACTAACAAAATGGTATACCTTTCATTAGCTCATCAAATGTGGGGATTTGAAAGAATTTAATAGAATATTTTTGTGATAACATATATTATTTAAGTTGACATTACATGAATTTATCTACTTCGTGCACTTGTGGAATATGAGGATAGCAATGAAGAAACATATCTTCCCATGGCCTAGATTAATCAAGCCATGAGAGGGGATGCTTCTTTATCATTGTACTCATAGTCTATAAGTATGTGAAGTAGATAAATTCATCCAATGTCAACTTAAATAAAATTTATTATCTTGAAAATACCATTTATTAAATTATTTTAGATCACCACATTTGATGAGCTAATGAAAGGTAAAATGTTTCATCAATTGTATAGACCGAAGATGGAGAGAAACTATTATGGTATCTTGAGCTCTTATATCTTTAGTCCTAGCTACTAGGTAAGGTCTAGAAGACTTATACCTTTTGATTGTCGTGCATAGTCACCACCTTTCCTTTATGTACACTGCACAATATCCAATATATTACTAAAGGTGAAGAGAAGGAAGAAAATATGAATGGATAAAAGAAACAAAAGATACAATAATATTATCTTGTTGTTTACCTTCTCATAATTGACCAAATAATTGATTCCTTCATACCTCCAATATTGATGAGTTGCAGAAGCATAACATGTTTTGGCAATTTCATGAAAAAGACTATGAACAATTATTTTTTGTCCTTGGGACCTTGAAATATTGAGCTTCTCTTTATTTCAAGAATAGTTTAACACTCTCTACTTAATAGGGCCAACCACATGAAGATGGAAGTTCATTTGTCCCCTCCTAGGAACCTTTTATGACCCCTTAAGATACTTTAAGACTTCTAAGATGTATTCTTAGGGATTGTAAAGGGTTATAAGGGGTCATAAGGGGTCCAGGGACACAACAGCTGAGAAACATAAATGTAGGCATCATGTTCAAAATTATTTGGAGACACAACATAATTGAGTGGTATACCCAGATGATGCAATGAAACCACTACTCCTTCGGTTCCAAGTTGACACTATAGGATCCAAAAACCATAGATAATGAATAAATTGAGAGAGTGGAGGAGGAGGGGCATAATGACCAAAATAATATAGGGTTTGTAGAAATTATATGGAAATTATAATCTTTGTAAACCCTGGAATATTTTTGTCCTTATGGCCCTCCGACCTTCACTCTCTCAATTTATTCCTCTCCCTCTCTATTGTATTCAACTTATCCATCATTATCTATGGTTTTTAGATCCTACAGTGTCAACTTAGAACCAAAGGAGTAGTGGTTGTGTTTCATCATCTGAATATAGAACTCAATTATGTTGTGTCTGCAAAGAATTGTGACCATGATGCCTACATTTATGTTTCTCAGCTATTGTGAGATTAAAATTCGTCTAAGGAACATGTTGTGTCTATGTGGAACTACGTAAGATGATCACCAAAGGAGGTTCCAGATCACAAAACTCCCTTTCACTTAATAAATATGAACCCATAAATGGTATACTAATTGTTTAGGATTGTAAGTTTAGGGCCTTTTTCTTGAGTGCATTATACTCTTGACATACTTCAAGGAAATATTTTGCATCAAGATTACAAGGAGATGTAAACCAATATTCATATAGAGAAAGGTGTTTCTCTTGGAAAATGGTTGATGGTGATTGATGAAGAAGATTTGAAAATGATGATTGATACAATTCAGATTGGTGCAAAATTTTCAAATCTTCTTCATCATTCATCATCTCAGTATTCTACAATCATCTTCTGTCAAATGATTATCCTCAAAAAAATAAGTCATAGGAATGACTAAACAATATAATAACACATGAAATTGAGAATTTGAGTAAGCAATTTTTATTTAAATTCAAATAAAGACAAGTCTAACGGTTGTATAGTAACATTTTCAATGGTAATCCCATTAGTAGCATGGGATCCCCGTCAAAAAAATTGTCAAGAGAGTCAAAATGTTGATGATGAGGCACACTGAATATAACAAAGCTCAAGAGACCATAATAGTTGGTCTCCATCTTTGGTCCATATTACTCACAAAATGGTATACATTTCATTATTTCATCAAATGCATGGATTTGAAAGAATTTAATAGAATATTCTCATGATAACATATATTATTTAAGTTGACGTTGCACAAATTTATCTACTTCACGCACTAGTCAACTATGAGGATAGCGATGAAGAAGCATCTCTTCCCATGGCCTAGATTACTCAAGCCATGAGAGGGGATGCTTCTTTATCATTTTCCTGATAGTCTACAAGTATGCGAAGTAGATAAATTCTTCCAACGTCAACTTAAATAATATACGTTATCATGAAAATACCATCTATTAAATTATTTCAGATCACCACATTTGATGAGCTAATGAAAGGTAAAAAAATGTGTCAATTGTATGGACCGAAGATGGAGACCAAATATTATGGTCTCTTGAGCTCTACTATCTTTAGTCCTAGCTAGTAGGTAAGGTCTAGAAGACTTATACATGTTGATCATAATTTATAATCACTGTATTTCCTTTATGTACACTACACAGTATCCAATATATTACTAAAGGTGAAGAGAAGGTAGAAAATATGAATTGATAAAAGAAATGAAAGATATAATAATATTATCTTATTGTTTACCTTATCATAATTGAACAAATAATTGATTCCTTCATACCTCCAGTGTTGATGAGTTGTAGAAGCATAACAAGTTTTGACAGTTTCATGAATAAAATACTATGAACAATTATTTGTTGTCCCTGGGACCCTAAAATATTGAGCTTATCTTTGTTTTGAGAATAGTTTAACATTATCTACCTAACAGGTCCAACCACATGAAGGTGGAATCTCAAATGGCCCCTATTGGCTCTTGGTTTAGCAACATTTTAACTACCTTTATTAATGTAGATATATACCTATGGGGTAGCTTACTTCCCAAAATTAGTACATTCATATAAGAACAAGGACCAATGAACAAAGCACTAAGGCTTTCTACACTTTGAACTCTGCAGAATTCAGGCAGGTGCACCTAGGATTAGGATCACTTAATTTCACCTTTTCACTAATCCTCACAAAGAAGATATTGATGGAATATGGATGAAGTGATTGAGAGGGGGGGGGGGTGAATCAGTCAACCATAAAACACTTCACAATTAATTCTTTCCAGATCCCTTAGGATATCTTAAAAATGTTATCTATTTTAGCACTCGGTAAATAGATTGTAGTAATTTTGAAGATGCAGAAAGTATTAGCAAAATTATCTTTTAGATATTTATCAGCACTGGTGTATGATCAAGATAGCAATTAAGAACATAAGAGACACAAGATTTAACGTGGAAACCCAATATGGGAAAAACCACCAATGTATCTAGATACTGATTTTCACTTTTTTGAAGTGATGCCCGGTTAGAAGCCAACCCGGTAAAAGGTTACAAAACACACTGTTAGGTGTGACCTTGTTAGAGGATTTAATCACCCTGCTAGGAGTGGCCTGGTAAGAGATCTTGAAAACAATTCAATGGAATTGTCACCTTGTTAGAGGATTTACAATATGGTTGTTAAACCAACTCGGTTGATTTAGAATTCACTGTTACAATGATAAGAAGGTAACAATGAAAAATGACCTGTATAATAATGCAACTGCCTTGCTGATTACAGATCTCTATTCTGCATATGTGTGATCCTTCCTGATCGAATAAATCTCTGCTGCACCTTAAGGATATCTGAACATCCTTCACAAATTCGCACACACCTTTCCTATCTTTTCTTCTGTAAATCTTCTTGTTGTATATCCCTTTTTATTTTTCACATTTGACCTTTTATTTATATGATTTTAGATTTGTCAAAATGACATTATTTTAGTATAACAGTCGGCTGAATTAAGCAAACTCTTTTTGCAAAAATCCTTCAAGGGCCGACAGTGCTCGGTGACCATAACTTTCTACAATCTTTCAGAGACCGAGGGAACTCGGTAAACATCGACAATCCTTCGATAATCGACTGAACTTGGTAAACACTGAATTTCCTTTGATAACCGACTAAACTCGATAAATGCTGAAATTCCTTTGATAACCGACTGAACTCGGTAAACACTAAATTTCCTTTGATAACCGACTGAACTCAGTAAATGTTGAATTTCCTTTGATAACCGACTGAACTCGGTAAATGCTAAATTTCCTTTGATAACCGAGCAGACTCGGTAAATGCTGAATTTCCCTGTCTGGCAGACCGATTGAGCTCGGTAGGAACTAATTGCTGTGGACTATGACATTGTGTGACATCAAAGACAATACATAATTTGAGTAGCAATTTCCTTCAGACAATTGTTTCCAACAATCTCCCTCTTTGGCATTGATGGCAACACAATATGTCATAACATAAGAAATTTGAAAGAGTTAGCTTGGTTCAGATTCAAATCTCCCTCTGTCAGCAAACTTCCTTTATCCTGAAAATTCTTCCTTCTGACTATTGAAAAATTTCTTGAAGTAATAGAAAAGACATAGCAAACACTCCCTCTTTGACAACACATGCCAAAGACAATTCACATATTACCGGTGTAAATTAATGTACCTCAAGTACTGATTCATATGCAATGATTCCTTGAATATGCTGCATCAACTGGTTGATTTTCAATCATGTTCTAGTTGATGCATCACTAAAACTGTATTTAGTGAGCCTCGGATAGGGGAATGACCCCTAACTTACCTCTTAGATACACAAATGCATCCTTAGGTAATGGTTTGGTAAAAATGTCTGCAATCTATTCTTTTGTATGAATATACTCTAATCTGATTTCCTTGTCCTACACCAATTCTCTGACAAAGTGATATTTAATAGCAATGTGCTTGGTTTTGGAATGCATCACTGGATTCTTCAAAATGTTTATTGCACTGGTATTGTCACAAAATATAACAACTGGTTCTTTGATTTCAACCTTCATACCTTCTAATAACTGTTTAAACCAAACAATATTTGAACAGTTTACTGCAGCAGCAACATATTCTGCTTCAGCTGTGGATTGAGATGTGCAATTTTGCTTTTTACTAGTCCAGGATACCATTCTTTTTCCAAGAAAAAATGCTCCACCACTTGTGCTTTTTCTGTCATCAATGTTTCCTACCCAATCAGCATTAGTAAACACTTTTAAGTCTAGATTGCCTCCAAATTTATACTACAAACCATATTCTTCAGTTCCTCTTAAGTATCTTAAGATTCTTTTGATTGCCATCATATGATTTTCCTTAGGTTTTGTTGAGAATCTAGCTACTATACCGACTGCTAAGGCAATATCAGGTCTTGTATGTACTACATACTGCAATTTTCCAATCATAGATCAGTATAGGGTCTGATCAACTTCTTTTGAATCATCATTTTTGGTAAGTTTCAGTCCAGTACACATGGGTGTACCAACTGGTTTTGAATCTTCCATACCAAACTTCTTAAGTATTTCCTTAATGTATTTAGATTGAGTAATGTATATACCATTCTTGCTTTACTGAATTTGAAGACCAACAAAGAATTTTATTAAACCAAACATAGACATTTCAAATTCTTTGTTCATTTGCTCTGAAAATTCTTTGCACTGATCCTCATTTCCTGTAAATATAGTATCATCTACAAATATTTTTGCCAATACAATTTTGTCATCCGGTCCTTCTTTAATATACAGATTGCTGTTATCATTGGCTCTTTTGAAAGTAATCTGAATCAAATAGTTATGGAGTCTTTCATACCATGCTCTAGGAGCTTGTTTCAAACCATACAATGCTTTGTGTAACCTGCAGACCATGTCCTTTTTATCTGGATCAACAAAACCTTCAGGTTGTTCAATGTAGACCTCTTCATCAAGAATTCCATTGAGAAATACAAATTTTATATCCATCTGATATACCTTAAATCCTTTGTGTGCTGCATAAGCAAGTAGAGTTCTTACACCTTCTAATCTTGCAATAGGAGAAAAATTTTCTCCATAATCTATACCTTCTTGAGAATAACCTTTACATACCAGTCTAGCTTTGTTTCTAGATACTTGACCATCTTCATTTAGCTTATTTCTGAATACCCATTTTGTTCCAATTACATTCTTATCTTTAGGTCTAGGTACAAGAGTCCATGTTTTGTTCTTTTGTATTTGTTCTAATTCTTCATTCATTGCTTCAATCCAACTTTCATTTTCCAATGCATCTTTGATATTTCTAGGTTCAAAGTTAGTAAGCAGACATGTACCTTTTAGCTTGCTTCTTCTCATAGTACCATCTGATTTGTTTCCAATAATTTGATTTGGTGTATGATGTCTTCTGACATATTTGGCTAGTATAGGTTCCTTGCCTTTTGAATGATTCATGTTGTTGTCTTCTAGGATCTCTTCTTTAGGTTGCTCGGGCTCGGTAGATATTTGCTCGGTAACTTCAGGCTAAGACTCGGTCTGAATTTCTTCTTGTGACTTGGTTTGAACTTCTTCCTGTGACTCGGTAACTATGCTCGGCTCGGTAGATATAGTTTCTTTATTGATAGTTGTGTCTACCAATGTTTCAGGTTTAATGTAAATGAATCTTCTGTAGTTCTCAGGTTCCCTTTTGCTTTCTTCTTCAGTCTTTTCTGCAAACTCATCAAATTTTACATGTATACTTTCTATGACTTTGTGAGTAGATAAGTTCAGACATTTGTATGCCTTGCTTTTGCTAGAATATCCTAGGAATATTCTTTCATCACTTTTCACATCAAATTTATTTCTTCTGGATTCTTTTAAGATATAACACTTGCTACCAAATATTTTCATGTAACTTACATTGGGTTTATAGCCATACCATAATTCATAAGGAGTTTTGAATGTGTCTTTCTTCAATTGTACTCGGTTCAAGGTATGAACTACAGTGCTGATAGCTTCCTTCCAGTACTTTATAGTGATGTTCTTTTCTATCATTAGAGTCCTTGCACAATCCATAATAGATCTGTTTCTTCTTTCTACTATTCCATTCTGCTCAGGAGTTCTAGGAGCTGATACCTATCTTTTGATTCCTCTTTCAATGCAAAAGTTGTTAAAATCATGGGAGATGAATTCACCACCTCTTTCTGATCTTAAGCATTTCAATCTTTTCCCTGTTTCCTTTTTCACTCTTGCTAAGTACCATTTGAACTTTTCAAATGCTTCTGATTTTTCTCTTAAATACATGACAGTCATCATTCTAGAATAATCATCAATGAAAAGAATAAAGAATTTATCTCCAATATAGCTTTGTATTCCAATAGGTCCACATAAATCAGTATGCACAATTTCCAAAATTTCTTTAGACTGATAATTCTTACTCTTGAAACTAGTTTTACTCATTTTGCCAATCTGATAATTCTTACATAGACCAGTATCAGGTTTCTTCAAAGTAGGAATGCCTCTAACCTTCTTGAATTTGCTTATTTTTATCATGTTATCAAAATTCACATGACATAACCTTTTGTGCCATAGCCAACTTTCTTCTATTTGAGCAATAAAGCATGAATATTCACTGAGATCAAGATAAAATAAGTTACCTTTTTTCATCCAGCAGTCTTGCTTGACCATTCATGAATTCAACCTTGAAACCAGTGTTGATTAGCTATGCTACACTTAGAAGATTATGTTTTAGTCCTTCAACCCAATAAGCATTATCACATATGAGTTCTTTGGTTAATGAGATTCTTCCTTTTCCTTTTATACAAGGTTCATTGTTTCCAAATCTTACATTACCACTATCACAGTCTTCTAGATATTCAAATTTTGTCTTGTCACCAGTCATGTGGTGTGAACATCCGCTGTCTATTATCCATATATCATCTTTGCTTATATGAGAAATAAGTGCCATCTTATCTTCATCATCATCAAATTCATCTTTTATAGAAATAAAGACAATTTCTTCTTCACTATCATCAGAATCTTTAGCCATAAAACATGTTTTCTTACCTTTATCCTTGAATGATTTGAAATTCTTTTTGCCATAGTACTTGTGACTATCTTCTCTTCCTTGACTTGCTTGTTTGGGCACCTAGCTGCAATATGTCCAATTTCTTCACATGAAAAATAGATTAAAGGAGTTTTACCTTTATATTTACCTTTCCCTCTAGATTACTTCTTTGCAAGTAATGCTTCTACAATTTCAAGATCACTATCAGAACTTTCTTCTGATACTTCTTCACTTTCTGACTAAACTTCTTTAATTTTCTTGTTCTTCTTTAGTGAAACCTTGGCCTCAAATGCTGATTCAATATTTTTGGAACTAGGAACATAGTTGTCATAGTTGTCTAATTCAAAGGCTGTCAATCTTCCAACTAAAGCATCCAAAGTTATATTATGGTTTGTTTCACATCTTCTTTCTTGAATTTCTGATACTCTTATTGCATAGATAGGGAGTAATGTTCTGAGTACCTTACTTATAACAGTTTCATCTGAGATTGTTCCTCCAGAAGCTCTAATTGCACTTACACTTGCTTTGATTCTTTCAACATATTTTGCAATGTTTTCATCTTCCTTCATATTCATCTTGTTAAACTGTCCTCTTAGGCTTTCTGCTTTGGCTCTTTTCACATTTGCATCACCACCATATATTTTCTTCAGTGTCATCCACATTTCATATGCAGTAGTGCATTCTTTAATATCATCAAATTCTTCATAGCTGAGAGCAGATGCAATGTCTATCATCATGGTGTTGTGAGTCTTTTTATCTGCAATGTCTTCAATAGTTAATGCGCCATTACGAATTGTGTATTCTTCATCAATGTATTTGCATCCTAAATCACCAATGGAAGCCAAATGAAGTCGCATGAGACCTTGCCATGCTGAAAATTTATCTCTGTTGAGCTTTGGAATTTCCCTCTTGTAAGACATCCTGATCTTTAGCTTAGGTCCTTGAAACCCTTCGTGCAAGCACCAAAAGCTCTAATACCAATTGATGGAATATGGATGAAGTGACTGAGAGGGGGGGGGGGGGGGGGTGAATCAGTCAACCATAAAACACTTCACAATTAATTCTTTCCAGATCCCTTAGGATATCTTAAAAATGTTATCTATTTTAGCACTCGGTAAATAGATTGCAGTAACTTTGAAGATGCAGAAAGTATTAGCAAAATTATCTTTTAGATATTTATCAGCACTGGTGTATGATCAAGATAGCAATTAAGAACACAAGAGACATAAGATTTAATGTGGAAACCCAAAATGGGAAAAACCACCAATGTATCTAGATACTGATTTTCACTTTTCTGAAGTGATGCCCGGTTAGAAGCCAACCTAGTAAAAGGTTACAAAACACACTGTTAGGTGTGACCTTGCTAGAGGATTTAATCACCCTGCTAGGAGTGGCCTGGTAAGAGGTCTTGAAAACAATTCAATGGAATTGTCACCTTGTTAGAGGATTTACAATATGGTTGTTAAACCAACTCGGTTGATTTAGAATTCACTGTTACAATGATAAGAAGGTAACAATGAAAAATGACCTGTATAATAATGCAACTGCCTTGCTGATTACAGATCTCTGTTCTACATATGTGTGATCCTTCCTGATCGAATAAATCTCTGCTGCACCTTAAGGATATCTGAACATCCTTCACAAATTCGCACACACCTTTCCTATCTTTTCTTCTATAAATCTTCTTGTTGTATATCCCTTTTTATTTTTCACATTTGACCTTTTATTTATATGATTTTAGATTTGTCAAAATGACATTATTTTAGTATAACAGTCGGCTGAATTAAGCAAACTCTTTTTGCAAAAATCCTTCAAGGGCCGACAGTGCTCAGTGACCATAACTTTCTACAATCTTTCGGAGACCGAGGGAACTCGGTAAACATCGACAATCCTTTGATAACCGACTGAACTCGGTAAACACTAAATTTCCTTTGATAACCGACTGAACTCGGTAAATGCTGAAATTCCTTTAATAACCAACTGAACTCGGTAAACACTGAATTTCCTTTGATAACCGACTAAACTCGGTAAATGATGAATTTCCTTTGATAACCGACTGAACTCGGTAAATGCTGAATTTCCTTTGATAACCGAGTGGACTCGGTAAATGCTAAATTTCCCTGTCTGGCAGACCGACTGAGCTCGGTAGGAACTGATTGCTGCAGACTATGACATTGTGTGACATCAAAGACAATACATAATTTGAGTAGCAATTTCCTTCAGACAATTGTTTCCAACAGATATGTGCCCATAATACTTTTTATTATCTTTGACATAAAGGGATAGGATGTGAAGCTAAGAATACTATCAAGTTACTCACAAATAAAGCAAGGGCTATTGCTATTAAGTCCACAACTACTGACTTAAAGATTTAGAATTTGATTTGTTTGTCTTGGGGTAGAACTAATAGACAAGAAAGAACATCTATTTGACAAAATGTATGTAATCAATCCCTTATCCAATGGGGATATTCAAAAAAAATTCCTCACTGTATTGTTGATTCTTATCATTCACCTTGCAAATGAAAATCAAATGAGAATCTCACTACTTACCTATATCCTCCTCAATACTCTGCAATTCTATTAGGTTATATCAAGCATTTACTTAACTTTTCAAGTTAACAGCAAAACATATCAAAACATACAACACTTATGTCTCCAGTTATTGATCTTGAAGTCATTAACTCACAAGATAATAGGAAATTACAAACTATTAAACAGGGGACAAGATTTTGAGCTATTATGGAAATCCTAATATTACTTGCCAAACTGATACAGGAGTGAGTTACTGAACATAGAATACTCCAAAAATGAAGAAGGAAAATATAGATTCATTAAGATCTTTGTAAAATAGAGAGGTTACAGATCTCTTCTAGAAATCCTTGGATCCAAGCCTATAGAATTGGATCTATCTTTGGTCTCTTGCAAATGATTATTTTCAACCCCAGGAAAGAACTCTTCCTAAATGACCTTGGGAATTCTTTTATATGAAAAAGGATTGCAACAACCTTCAAGTCATTTAGGGCATAATTAGGGAAACATTGTCAACTAAAGCAACATGAAATCAAGAACTAGTGTATTATAGAAGTGACAAGGAGAAAGACCATAATTATGATCAAGAAATATCAGAGACAAATCTGATATCTTTACATTGTAGAAACCCTAGCAGTCAAACTACAATCAGGGTATGATCTTATTATCCCTGTGGTAAGTAACTCATTAGTACAAATATCTCAGCTACCTCTACATACTAGGAAATGAATTCTTTGACAACTTGGTCCAAACATTAATGTTGCATCTAGAAGAAACCATCTACAAAATATCAAGCTCACGGCAGCCACAAAATCTGATCATATTCAGCTCAACCACCTTGGAGCTCATTCAATTCTCAACTACAAAATTATCATTTATGGCCCAAGAAGAAATCAAATTTCTCGTTAGTTCTTCTGGCACACAATCATTTCCATTTTCTATAAACCGTAGCTCAAAAAATTCAAATGTGGATCGATAATGGTTAATTTATCAGGTATAAAACATGGTCATCGATCATGTTCCTTCTCGGCACATCAGATGATCCTTATAAGTCATCGTAATAGTCAACTGAGCTTTGAAAATTTTGGCCACATTATCATATCTTAGCATCCAATCAGAAATAGGCACATCAACAACACCTGGCAACTGGACCCATCATCACATCCTCATCAGTCATTAAATCAGGACCATTGATCTTTACTTAAGAGAGAATCAATGGCTATCACAATGTCACAATGGTTAAAACATTGTGCATCTTTTCTTCATGGCAATACGACAACCGTTAGATCAAAAAAGATCTATGGCAGTTTGAAAACTACAATATCTTGGACCCATTGACAAATGGACCTATCATCACCATTAGATAGAAGATCCAACGGTCGATCTCTTTAGTATCTTTTGACTTGACCCAGTATCGCATCTTAATGGCCTGATACCAAATTGATCACTGTCGCAATGACTATCTTTGTAGCAACACAACCACCATAAGATCAAAAGAAAGATTAGTGTATGTTTAACACGCTAAAACTCTTGGCCCCACTGACAACTTCCATGTCACCATCCTTTGTGACCAATGAAAATCAAACATGTCTGCAACACCTCGCATTAGACCCACTTTGTTTTTACCATGGCAAGCACCTTAACCACACTGGATCTGGTGAACTGGTGACTGAAGGCATTCTCCTAGTCACTCAATTTTTTTCTTAACCATAGTTTGATCAGGAGATCACATGACTAAAGTATTTTCTAGATCTTAGAACATTTCTCTTAACCCTGGTTACATTCAGAGAACACAAGATAGACTTTATTCGCCAAGTCACCAGATCTTTCACTTAACCCTAGTCATATCTCAAGATTAAACACTGACCATTGATCTTGTCCTCATCCTATGGCTATCACTGAATGAGTAAAGCATGTGTAGAATGGGGACTTGAGTGGCCCAAAAAGGCAATGAGGAAATAGATTTGGCTAGGGTTTTTGGACTTAGGCAATTTTATGAAACCCTTCGACATGGATAAAACCCTATTTCTCAGACCTTCAAACAGCCATATCTCCCTAGTTTTTACACTTGAGCACATGCGATATGAATTGGAGCTTGGACACATCATGAACTATCCCTAGCTAAGTACACAAGCTAAAAAACCTCACACATCTTCTTCATAGATTAAAACAGTGTTGCGGCTAGGGAAAGGCAACTTTCTAGGGTTCTTGCAAGGATAGGACCATTTTCTTTAGATTTTTGCATTGATTGGAAAATGGACTAATAGTGGCTCTGACTGGGGATGTATGCATCTTGTAGGCATAGAAAGAACTTTAGAATCTTTGGGAGAGCAGACCACCTACTGGATAAAACTTGCAGGGAACCTCTCAAAAAACTAGTAGACTAAAATAGGAAAGGAGGAAAGAAACAAACAACTGAAAGGGAAAACTCACCTATTGTTCATGGATAAAGAGAGTACCTTACAAAAAGTACAAATTCATAAATTGTCCATAAGCTAGTAATTCCAAAAAATTTCCAACCAAATCCTTCAAGATATAGGAATCAAATCCCCATTTTGCATCAATGAGATAGGGTCCCAACCATATTGGGTCAAATTTACTATGTTTACCCCTGTCTTCCAACCTGGCATTCCACATTAGAACTAGATCATCAATACAAAAACTTTTAACTATGGTCCTTTTGTCATATAGTTACTACAACTGCAAGTTGATATTCTTGTCATGAGCCTCACTTCTTAATTCATCCAACTATATCAGATCCTCAATCTGATTATCATCTCATTATCCAAATCATCATCATATAGTTGGATGAACTTATACATCTGATGTAGGGGCATTATAGGGTACTCAGTGAATTTGCATGGAAGGTGTGTGTTTGGCTGATGTTACTTAGTTGCAACCTTGACCAATGGTCTTAGTCATTGAAGGAAGCTCGGTCACTAAAGGAATTCGGTAATCTCTGGTGCTTGGTGAAATTTTTACTCAGTGATGCCTATGGTGCTCAGTCGACACTGGTGCTCAGTGATGCCTAGCCTGCTTAGTTATTTCACTATTTCTCTATGATGCCTGGCCTGCTCAATTATTTCACTATTGCTCGGTGGTTCTAGTTTACTAACTGGAGTTATGTGTGATTTGTTGGGCTGACTTGGTGCATTTATTGTTGGTAGCTATTGTTACAAGCCGATATGTTGAATTAAATGTTTGTAAGGATATTTGAGAGCTGACTTGTATTGAATTTAATATTTGTTGGGGGGAGTTAATGGTTTCATCCAGCCGACTTGTGGCTAATGATTAGTATTTAAAGGGGTGTTTGGGTAGATGTTTAGAGAGAACCATGAGGTGATGGGTAGCAGATAACTTGGAAGACTTAGTGAATCAGATCTGAGGTTCTGAAAGCTAGAGTTGGAAAAGTTGTGGAAACGATCTTGCATGATCTTGTAGATCAAGTTATTATCTAATAATTTTTAGTTTCATAGCTAGTGGTTTGCACACTTGGAGACAAGGATATTTCTTGGAGGCTTGTGAGCTCATGTTTAGATCTACCTTAGGGTTTCCATTAGTTGTTGATTATTTTTCAAAGCTGAACTAGCTGAGATTGTATTAGATCTGTGTGGATCTTGAAGAACTTGTTCTATTTGTAATTGGCCCTAACCCAAAAGGCCTTACAGTCAGGCATGTTAATGAAAATTTGAGTTGAAACATCTTGTTGTGTTGATTTTTTTGTTGTGTAATTTTGAAGCTACAAGGCTAGATTATCCTTAATTGGATCCTCCCTACCTTGGTCTACGTCAGGTGGTATCAGAGTGAGAGTTGATCTTGTGGAGTGAAGGTTGACCTAGCAAGGTTGATCTTGTGAAGTTGATCTTGTTGGTGAAGAGATCATATGATCTGGATTACAGATCCATGGCACTAAACTTATGGATCTTACCCTAGTTGTTTGTTCAAGGTGGCAGGTTGAGATCTGACTTGCATACAACTTGGAGATTGTCACAAGGTGGTCAATGTAGGGTTTGTTGCAGAGGGTTTCTCTTATCTTTAAGGATGCCTCCAAGAATATTGGACCCTAGAGTAATTGCAGATCTCTTTGATATTATTGAATCTAGGATTACAGAGAAGGTGAAATCATATTTCAGATCTGAGATGGAGTTGATGAAGAATGACATGGTTATCGAGAACATGAGATTTTTTATTGGTGTACCTCAGAATGTTGGTACTAAAGATGGTTATGAGGAATTTTTTGAAGACTTTGAACTTGTTGGATATACTGGTGATGATCGGAGGGATAGATCTGGTGAAGATAGAACTACTTAGTTGCCTAGATCTAGAGCTTGGTTAAGTAGCATTTGCCGATTAGAAGTTTCTACTTTCTCTGGTACTTTGAAGCCTGAGAACTTGATTGATTGGATTGGTGAACTTAAAGATTTATTTGATTTGGAAGAATGAAGATCCTCTTCAGGTGAGATTAGCACAGAAAAAGTTAAAAGGACATGCTACTCTTTGGTGGAAAGAACTACAAAGGGATAGAGAAGATGAAGGTGAAATGAAGATCAATTGGTGGAGGTTGATGGTGACAAAGTTGAAAGCTAATTTCATACCTTCTGACTATGAGCTTGACTTGTTTAAGAAGTTGTAGAATCTAAAATAGTAGGATCTATCTATTGAAGATTATACCAAGGAGTTCTACAAACTTACTATTCAATTTGGACACCGAGAGCTTGGTAAGGAAAAGGTAGCTCGGTATGTGAATGGTTTGAGATTGAATATTTAGGATGAGCATGGTATGCTGAAGATTGATTCTATTGAATATTATTATTAGTATGCTCTAAAGGAAGAAGATAAGTTGAAGAGGAAACAACATAATAATCCCCGAGGGAAGGAAAAGATTGATCACTCAGTGAAGGATAAACCAATTGATGCAAAAGATGAATAGAAACTTGTGGAACCAAAGAAGAAGATAGGCAGAATTATCTTTAAGGGTACTTTCTATAACTATGGTGAAGAAGGACACTGTTCTTTTGAGTGTATAAAAAATAAGCTTGGTGACCGAAGAACTGCTATGGTGAATGAGAATGAACCTGAATCTGAGAACTTGTTGCTTCGGTGAACATTTCTCAGTACAAAGGAGGAACCTTGTCAAAGGAGTAAATTTTTTAGGACCCGATGCAAGTCTGGAGGTAAACTCTATGATGTTATTATGGATAGTGGTAGTACTGATAACCTTGTTGCTAAGGACATGGTTCAAAATCTTGGGTTGAATAGAATGAAGCATCCTTGTCCTTATAGGATTGGCTAGTTACAAGATGTTCATGCTCTAGAAGTAAGAGAACAATGCTTTATTGATGTTCAGATTGGCTAGTATAAGGATCTTGTGTTATGTGATATTGTGAAGATGAATAGTTGTGATATATTTCTCGATAGGCCTTGGAAGTATCATTGTAGAGCTATGTATGACTGTGTCAGAAATGTGTTTATTACTGAGAAGCGTGATAGGAAGTTTTCCCTAATACCTTTACTGGATACAATGCTCGGTAGGAGAAGCCTAAGTATTGGTAGCTAAGTTGAGTTGGTAGATCCAGAGAAAATTAATGATCAGTATGGAGGACAGACCTATGTGTTGTCGAGGAAAGACTTGAAGAGATAGAGAAAGCTGAAGTGGAAGAGTATGTAAACTGAAAAAGTGGAGGACTTGTATGTGAAGAACCAGTTTGGGGTTTATGTGTTGAATCCTAGAAGATGTTCTTCTCACATATGAAAATCTTTTCAAACCTGGGGTGTCTGATGCAGGGGCATTCTAGGGTACTCGATGAATCTGCATGGGAGGTGTGTGTTTGGCTAGTGTTACTCAGTTGCAGCCTTGACCGACGGTCTCAGTCATTGAAGGAAGATCGGTCACTGAAGGAAGTTGGTAATCTCTGGTGCTCAATGAAAGTTTTAATCGGCAATGCCTACGGTGCTCAGTCAACACTAGTGCTCGGTAATGCCTGACATTCTTGGTTATTTCACTATTTCTCAGTAGTTCTGGTTTACCGACTGGAGTTCTATGTGATTTTTTTGGGCTGACTTGGTGCATTTATTGTTGGTAGCTATTGTTAGAGGCTAACATGTTGAATTAAATGTTTGTAAGGCTATTTGAGAGCTGACTTGTATTGAATTTAATATTTGTTGGGGGGAGTTAATGGTTTCATCTAGCTAACTTATGGCTGACGATTAGTATTTAAAGGGGTGTTTGAGTAGATGTTTAGAGAGCATCATGAGGTGATGGGTAGCAGAAGACTTGGAAGACTTAGTGAATCAAATATGAGGTTCTGAAAGATAGAGTTGGAAAAGTTGTGGAAAAAATCTTGCATGATCTTGCAGATCAGATTGTTATATGATAATTTGTAGTTGCAAAGCTAGTGGTTTGCACACTTGGAGACAAGGAGATTGCTTGGAGGCTTGCGAGCTCAAGTTTAGATCTTCCTTAGGGTTTCCATTAGTTGCTAATTATTTTTTAGAGTTGAACTAGCTGAGATTATATTGGATCTATGTGGATCTTGAAGAACTTGTTCTATTTTTAATTGGCCCTAACCTGGAAGGCCTTACAGTTGGGAATGTTAATGAAAATTTGTGTTGAAACATCTTGTTGTGTTGAGTTTTCTGTTGTGTAATTCTGAAGCTGCAAGGCTGGATTATCCTTAATTGGATCCTCCCTACCTTGGTCTACATCAACATCTACAATAGATTATTTTGTGGTAACCTAGCATGAATTCCATATACTAAATCAAAAGGATCACAACCAATTACCTTTTATTGTCACTCTATCAACCCATAGAACTAGCTACAACTCAGAATCCCGTGATTTTTTTTTATCAAGAACTCTTTTCAAAATCTTTATCAAGCTCTTGTTACTTGATTCTTCCCGACCATTACCTTGGGGGTGATAAGGGGATGAATATGAGACCTGAATCCCATATTGCTAACAAAAATCACCAAACTCTTCAGACCTTAAACACATTGCATTATCAACTACTATATTGTTTCAGGACATCCAAACTTGGTCAAGATGTTCTGCATCATAAAATTAGTCACCACCTTACTAGTAGCCCTTCTAGTGGGAATTGATTCCACCCACTTAGTGAAATAATCTATGGCCACCAGGATCCATGAATGACCCCCACTTAATTTTTTTGGTATTTCCCCAATCAAGTCCATACCCCACTTCTGAAAAGGGGCCATCACTAAAACATGTTTTAAAGGAAAATTACCACTAAATTATAATTTTTCTGTGAACCTCTGGTAGGCATCACACTTCTTGACAAACAAATGTGCATCTTTGAAAATTGTGGGCCACCAAAAACTAGACCTTAATATCTTATGCATGGTTGTCTTAGCCATGCAATGGCCACCACACACACCTTCATGCATCTCTTGTAACAAGTGTTCAACCCTTTCATGATCAACACATTTGATAAAAAAACCTTCATTGATCCTCCACCATAATTCACCTTTGAAAATTACATACCTTATAGCATGAAATTTGACATCCCTCTTTTTATTGTCCTCCATTTTAAGAGGAAGAAAAATTATCTGCAAGTATCCAACAATATCTTTATACCAATCACAACAATCCAAATCACATATATATGGCCTCTATTTTTCTTCAAGAACATTTATATGATTAGCATCTAAATTGCTTTGGGCCATGAGTTTTGTTAATCCTAGTCCTCTAACTAGTTTTTTGATTTGACTATCAATGTTGAATTCCTAAATCCTATTAATCCATCTACACCTTCTTCCTGAAACTTCCTGTTCTACTAAGATGTCTTTCACACCAGCACTAGGCACATATGTAACTATAATTGCTCTAACTAAGTAGCATCTAAAATTTTTAATAGCCTTAACCAATGCATAGGATTATTTCTCATTTATATCATATTTCAACTCTATTTCTTGTAAAGACTTGCTAAAAAAGGATATGGGCTTCTCAAAACCCTCTGAGTTCTTTTGTAACAATATTGCAACAATAGTATGAAAGGAAGCAAAAGAAAATATTTGGAGAGGCTTAGTATAATCCAGTTTCCTCAGTACAAGTGCATCCTTGATTACTTGCTTGATTTCAAAAAAATCCCTCTTAACTTCTTCAGTCTAGTCCACCTTTGTATATTTTTTCAACATCTTGGAGATAGGGACACTAGTCTCAGAAAAATTTGGAATAAATCTTCTAACAAAGTTTATGTGTCCAAAGAAAGACTGAATTCCTTTGACATTTCTTGGCAATGATACTTTGTCAATTGCAATTACCCTCTCAAGGTCAATTCTAACTGCATACTTAGACATAATGTGACCCAAAAGCTTACCTTATGTTACCCCAAAAGCACATTTCTTTGGGTTCAAAGATATTTCATACTCCAGGGATCTCACAAAAAAAATTTCAAGGTGGCCACAATGTTGATCCTCCTTTGTTGAGTAGGCTATGAGGTCATCCTAATATATCACAATAAACTTGTTGATGAAATATGCAAATGCCACATCCATGGCTCTTTGAAAAGTAGCCCCAGAATTTGTCAAACCAAAAGGCATCCTGACATACACATATGTACCCCATGGAGTAGTAAATGTAGTTTTAAATTGTTCAGTATCCTTGACAATAACTTCGTTATAGCCTAAAAACCCATCCATCATAGAAATCATCTCTAAACCAATAACTCTTTGTAACATGGCCTCCATATTTGGTAATCCATAGTTATCTTTTAATGAGTTCATATTTAAATTTTTGAAGTCAACACAAAGCCTAATGTCTCCATTCTTCTTCCTTATAGGGACCAAGTTGGAAACCCATGTTGAATGCCCGATAGGTTGAATGATGCCTGCATCACTCATTCTCTGAAATTCTTCTTGCATTTTTGGTGCCAAAGTAGGGTTCATAGGTCTTAACCTTTATCTGAAAGGCTTTGTTCCTTCTTTCAAAGGAATCTCATGTTGGAACAAATCATGTCTATAAGCTTTTAAGTCATAAGCTTTTAAGTCATCATAAGACCATGCAAAAACATGCCTATATTTCCTAAGAAGATCAATCGGGGACTTTCTTATCTTGGGAGATAACTTTCCCCCAATATATATATTTTTTGGAGTTCCAGCTATCCCTAAATTAATTTCCTCTAGGTTCTCTGGCTTATCCACATTTTTTGTTGAAAAGAATCTATCATTATTATCAAATGCTCTCTCAAGAACAACCAAACCCTTTGGGACCTTGTTTTTTTTAATTGCAAGACTTCCCAACCAAGAATAGTATGCTTACCATCTAAAGTTTCCACATACCCACTAAAATTCAATTCTCTATCCTTAAGATTGACCTCAGAGTGTAAAAACCTTAAGATGTCCAAATCATCTTCAAAAACTTGCCAATTTTCAATGTTGTTTGGTATGGAAGGTCTGTATTTAATCTCAAATTTGGAAATCCCAGAAAATGTAATATCCTTTGGTCTTAAAGAAATGTTTGCAAGTAGGTCATCCATTTTGTTTTGACTTATGTCCATCCACTCAATACCAAAAGAATTAAAACACTCTATCTCTTCCCAAACTGCATTTTTGTATTATTTTAGTATATCATTCTTTGACGCATATTTGGATCTTACTTGAAATATCACAAGTTCTAAATCTCCAATCACTCTAATGTTTCTAATTTTGTGTTTTGAAACCAACCTTAGCCCTACTAATAGAGCCTCATACTCTACAGTGTTGTTTGTACAAGGGAATATTAAAGTAAATGAATACTTAAATGTCCTTCCAATAGGATCAATTAACAACACACCTACACCAGCTCCCTCCTTAGAGCTTGCACCATCAAAGTACATGGTCCATAAACCATCTTGATCTATCAAATTCTCCTTATCATCAGACAAAAGTAAAGGCTCATCTTCTCCTTCAACCTTTCCAATTTTTACTTGAAAAGAATTAATATCAGTGTCAAGGAAACAATTCATCTTTTCATTTTGTGTTTCTTATTCAATCATATGGGAAGTTTTGTTTTCCCTGGATACCTTAACATTTTGACTAGAAATATTGAAGGTTGCAAAAGATAAGTCACATTGTATACTACCTCCCATTGCTGCACTACATTTGCTTGACAATAACATTCCATATTGAGGTGGTATGTCAACAACTAACACACTCATAGTTAGTTGTCTGTCAAGATAAGTTGCAAGTTTGTAAGGCAAGGCCTTAATTGTACCAATGATAGGTACCTCTCTAGAATCCATGGCCTAACATCTCCCATGAGGAGTATCCACTTGAAGTCCCATTGTTCTCATGACCTCAGAAGGCATAACTGTATTGGAAGCTCCATAATCTATCATGCAATTTTTTAACATTTTTCCATTTATGACTAGAGTTAAGAAAAATGGATCAACGGTTCCCATAAAAGTACTGACAACATTTTTATCTAGATAAAATCTGGGGTATTTCTAAAAAATTTCTTTAATATCATTCCCCTTATATTCAAATTTACCTTTTTTCCCCTTGTTGTCTCAGTGTTTTCTATCCTTTGAGTGTTTGTTGAAAGAATATCATTTATCCATGTAAGGGCATTCTTTTTGTTCTCACCTATTCTCATCATTTTCTTTAATGGAACCTTAACTTTGATCTGAGATAACAACTAACTCATATCAATAGGTGTGTATTTGAAATTAGATAAATCTTTCCTTCCCTGAAACATACTTTCATCCTCAACCTCTGATGCAAGATGCACCTTGTCTTCCTTCTTCTTCTTACTCGCAATTTTGGGAATAGGGATACTTATCACTGGTGTCTTCAACTTTACTCTATATATATTGTTTGAAAGACTTTTCTTTTCTCCCCCTTTTATATTCATCTTTCTGACACTATCAACATCCTTACTTGTATCTTGTGCTTGCTTAGTTTCCACTTGACTTTTCTTAATAAATATACTTGTTGGTCTACCATCTACACTACCAACTATTCTATTTCTCATAACATAATTACCCCTAGCCTGAGTAACCATGCCAGGATGGATTTGAGCTATTTCTTTATTAGAAGGCCTCCTTAATACAATAGGCCCATCACCCTCCTTTGTATTGCAAATTATATTTTAAATATCTTCCTCTTCATCAGAAAAGACCCGCTAATGATATATCTCCTTTCTACCTTGGGAATAGGATGCATCTTGATTTTCATCTTCTTCTACAGAACTGACTTCCTCCCATAGTTGTAAAATTGTCATAGCACAACCCTGGTCATCATACGATTCATCTTCCTCCCCTTCCTGCTCCTCATTTGCATCTATATTTTGAGAAATTGCACAATAATCAGGATCATGTGGGGACTGGAAAACTATGCACCATTGGACATCATCTATCATGTTAACAGAGTTCCTTTGCAAAGGATCAGGGGTCTTATCATTTTTTTTGTCCTTTCTTTCTGGGATTTTAGGTCTCCCATCCTTCCATTGGATATGGTAAGGAAAATTCTATAACCTAGGTTGCCTATCAAAGTTGTTGAAAGGAGGTTTACCATTATTTTGTGACCTATTTCTATTTTCACCAGGCTTCAAATCCTTCAAAGAATTCATGATTTATTTCAAATTGTGCTCCTCCCTAGGCTTTATATTTGAAGCATTATCCAATTCTTTCTTTCCAAACCTAGGAGGTTTAGGTTCTTCTCTCCTACCTAGCTTACCTGATACTCTCCTCTTACTTTCAATATTTACAGCAAATCTCTAGGCTTCCCTAATGGTTCTATGATTTTTATCTCTGAGCAAGTAACCCATTTTTGCATCATAAGCATTGAGATATGTTTCCAAGAAAACTTTCTCATCTAGTCTCATAACTTGGAAGAGTTTATGCATTGCCTTTTGAAATCTGACATTAAACTCAAGGACTTCCTCATTTTGGTTTTTCTTAATATTGTTGAATTCATTTAGCATAAAATACTCATTTGTTTTAGCACCATATTGGTGTAGATCGCTATAGTTTTTTTGACTATTAGTGACTTACACGTAGTCATTATCTAGGCAATGATGGTTGGTCATCACTGCGACTGAGTCATCATGAATAGGCTGAGTCATGTAATGTATATTTACTAAGTAGTAGTACTGTCGAGTAAACCTATGGTCACTATGTATTTGTGTATTAGCCGAGTTAAGTTTTTGCTGAGATATGTAAGTAATGAATACTAAGCAATAGTGATATCAAAAAATTCCAAGTATAGTGAATGTCGAGTACCAGGGACATCAATTTCCAAGTTAGCCAGAATCAACATATGAGTTTGTTATGGCATAGTCATCGAGGTAAAACATTTTTGCCGACATTCATATTTTGAATTTTTTTTGTTGAGTAAATTATGAAGGTAATTACACTCCTATTTTATATTCATTTATCCCAATGCAACACTTGGAGCCAATTAGAATTAGTAAAGCTTAAGGAGAAAAAAGAGTAAATTTGGATCGTAGATCTTAAATCTTGAAGAAGTTTAGTTGCCTATATAAGGATAAGATCTTAACCCTAAAATATGTGTGTGTGAGAGAATGAAAAGGGAATGAAGGAATGAGTAGAGAGTACATTCAGACCATTGAAGCATTCAAATAGAGCTCAGCGACCCAGTAAAGCAGTGAAGGATAAAACAGAGATAAACCTGATAGATGAGATCAAAACAATACTGTAAGGAGAAGATCTATAATCAGCATACATTGCAAACCAAAGGATCAAGTACTAAGACATTCTAACATGTGTGTCAGGGTAAATATCTTAATTGAGTGGTTTTAACAAACCTATTATAATCTCTTAACCAAGTGCTTACTTTGTTGTAACTTCTAAATCCTTTTGCAAGGTAGACTGTATAAGTATTTTAGCTCTTAACAGGGTAGACCCCTCATAGGGTAGATCATATTTTGTGATCAAATTTGTAGCCCTAACAGGAAAAATTTATACTATAGTAGTGAAGATTTGTGGGTGTCATCCCCACACTAGTTTTACCTTTCAAGAGTTTCTAGGTAACCAAAGTTATTGTGTTATGAGTACTTTCTTGAATGTTGTTTAATGTATTTTCTTCATTACATTGATATAGTTTCAGTTTAAAGCCATGAAAAGTTTTAGTAATGCAAAAATAGATTAATAGGTGATATCTGATTCACCCCCCCACCCCCCCTCTCTATATCACATTTCCTAACTAAATTTCTAACAATTGGTATCAGACCTCTAGGGTTTCTTATAGGAAGTCTAACCACTTGAAGATAAAGATCTTGAGATAGAAGTTTATAAGCTAGGAAAGGTTATAGAGAATCAAAAGATTGATGTACAACTGGCATTACAACAACTGGAAAAAGCTAGAGGTGAACTGAAGAAATCCTTAAGAAGGAGAAGAGAAATTGCTATTCAGCAAAATGATTCACAATATCAAGAAGAAGATACTACTGGACTATTTGATAATGGGAACTTTACAGAAAGTGACAAAGCCATAAAAGAGATATTGGAGAAAAATACCATACTAAGTGATGACATCAGAAATCTAAAGAGAGAACAAGAAATTCAATCTGTCAGACTCTGTGAAGTAGTTGAATAGAAAAATAAAGTTGAAGAAGACAACACAATGGCTGAAGAAGACAAAAGACAAATATCAATGAGACTTGATGAAAGGACAAGTGACATGCAAAGGTTGACCAAAAATCAACTGGACATGGTAAACCAACTACTAATGGTTAATCAAGAGTTGGGCAGGAAAGATATGGAAATCAACAATCTGAGATCTAAAAATGATAAACTAAGAAATGAACTGAGATCTGAAAAGCAAATCAATGAAAGGATGAACAAACCAAATGAAGCTGAAAAATACTTTGAAGAGATGTTAAGGTCACCTAGAAGATCTAGTGATAGATTTGGACTTGGATTAAATGAGCATTCCTCATCCACTAAAGAAGGAGAATCATCAAAGAGTGGAGAGAAAAAGAATGCAAAACTAAAGAACAACAAGCCCACATGCCATCACTATGGAAAGCCAGGACATACAGCCAACATATGCAGAAGCAAACATGGTAAGTTTGATCTTAAACCTAAATTTAATGGACATTGCTTTAATTGTAAGAAACATGGACATCAGGCACAAGAATGCAAGTCTAAGGTTACTAGTCCACCTATTTCACCAAATTTCAAGGACACTATTTCAATTGTCAGAAGTATGGACATAGAGCTTTTGAATGAAGATCTAAACCTACATGGTCATCAAATGAACAAACTAAGTCACTTGTGAAGAATAACTCATGCAATTGGGATTATAACACTTGGTACAGTTGTCATTACTGTGGAAAATATGGACACATTGGAGAAAATTGTATGAAGACTCATTTCAGAGGAAAATCTAAAAGTTGGATGAATGGAAGTATGGTGTGCTATAAGTGTAACAAGATAGGTCACCTAAAGAAAGATTGTAGATCACCCATACCAAGCAATGAAAAAAGCAATAATGAAGATATAAGAGATAAATTGAGAAATCAGATGAAGAGAACATGGAAGAAGAAAGCACAAGTGAAGCTAGTGCATCTGCGATCACCCAATCCGATGGATTGGGTGATCACACTTCTTTGAACTAAGTAAATAAGGTATGTTTGGAGCCAATTTTTGTAATGTTTTATCTTACATAAGTTCCTAACATAAAGTAGAGTAAAATTCCATATCTGCATAAATAAAGATGCATTAGTGCATATTTGAACCATGTGAAGCAATTCATTTTTGATGTTGAGCATCATTGTTTTGACTGAGTTATCAATGTATGTCGAGCACCTGTGGTAGATGAGATGTGATGTACACCGAGCTGTGTCCAAATGGTTATATCAACTGATCTTGTATTAGCCGAGCTTAACATAAGAATGCTAAGATAGCTATATTCCACCTAGAATATGTACAAAACATTTATGAAGCCCTAATTCAACCGTTTGAAGTCTATAAAGAAGAATGTTACCATTCATTTCATTTCATCAATGAATTGAGATTTATTTGAGAAATTCAAAGAGTGTGTAACTTTTTTGTTTAAAGGCAACTTCAAATCTCCTCAGCATGTCATCGGTGAATCATCTACATAACACTTTCACAACGGTACCCTACTGAGCAAAATTGTTTTGAGAAATTTGTTTTTAGATTAAAATCAATGGAATCATCCTCATTTGTTGTAATGAAGAAACAAGGGATGGAGGTTTTCAATGCATAGTTAGTAAGGAATGAAGTATGTAAGCCTCAAAATTTTTAGGCCATTCCATAGAGTGCAATCAAGGGAGATCTTAATGGTGCTCTGTCTTTGATTCTGGAAAATGTATTGATAATGAATGATATTAGGTCATGTTACATGTGTAAAATAAGATAAATTGGAGATTACGAGATGAAGGAGGCATATGAAAAATTGTGCAACAATGGAGTGTTGAAGCTGGAGCACAAAATAGTTTTCAAACAAGGGTTAGTTCATGCCCTAGAGTTTTCATAGAATTTCAAAGTGGAGTAGATCAAAATCGTACTGAGTAGAATGCATGACATGAAATTATGGTTGAAAGATAGACCAGATAAGATAACAAAGGATATGATTCACCAGGTAACTAGATACCCTACAATCTCTGGTAAGAGAACAATGAAATATTTAAGCAAGGAGGAAATTCAGGTGAATACACAAGTAGTTTGGAACAAGCATGGAATGACTATTTCCACCATCATTGATTTGGAGATTCACTTTGCAGGAAGGGTTATTTCACACAAATTCTACCAATCTAGTCAGTTGGATAGCATCCCATGTATGGCAGTGGACCAGGCATGGAAAATTATCAAGAAGGGACACACTTACGAGCTCACCGAGCTCTAGCTAACTCAACTTGCCGAGAACCTAACTTCAATCTGGAAGGCTAAGAATTCCATGTATAATTTTGGTTCCCTACTCGTCTGTCTATTATTTTATATTCAGAAGTATTTTCCCACTATTGGAGGAGTAATATGGGATAAAAAGGAACTAGTCATAGTCCAAATTAATGACTTCATAAGATAGATAGGAGGAATTTTTGAAGGAGTAATGGATAATTATTTCATTGAGTTCAAAAAAAAAATGAGGAAGAGGAGTAGGATTCCTATGTCTCTAGTTGAAAATTATAGCTAGGACATATGTTTCTTAGTCGACACAGATTTCACTTATGCACAAGCATTTTTACCGAGGGTTTCATGGCTGATGCCATTACCTTATGAGGTAAACATTGATGAAACCACAATTGCTATAACAGCCCTATTAGCCAAAGAAATTGATAAAAATGCTCCTTATTTTGGAACTTTCTAGAGGCTCAATTCAAAATAACCATGTGATTGAAGGCTACAACTGTAGAGAGAAAAAGAAAGAAACTTGTGAAGAATCTAGTTAAAATGATGGGAGAAATAAAGGAGGATGCACCTCTTGAATTAATACAAGGACTGGGAGAAGATGAAGCAAATGATTCTAGTGAAAGTGATGAAGTAGAAGAGGTAGAAGTAGAAAAGAAGAAAGGCAACAAGAAGATAGTACTTGTTGAGCCCATAAGTAAAAAGATGCAAAAACCTAAGGTTACATCATCACCTATTCTTAGCTCGAGAACAAGGGAAGACTCTTCTACTACCGAGATACAAAAGCAAACCCTTGTTTTAGGGAAAAGAAAATATGTTCAGCCTAAGGAAGTGTCGAGCAAGATAAGAAAAAGACCTAGGAGGAAACTTATTTTAGAGAAAGATGATGAGGAGATAGAAAGTGATGAAGAAATAAAGAAGAAGGTTGCATTATAGAATATAAAACCAAATATGGATGAAATATGCCACACTATCAAGAACTCTGTTGGACTTGAAGGTTTAAAGCAATTAAGGTTTGAGAGCTTGAGTATAGGAGATAAAGAAAAAGTAGAAGTTATTCTTGAGATTCTTTTCACTTTCAAGATGTTACCTATATAGTTGGGGAAACTAGTCCCTAAAGAGTTAAGCAATAGAATTGCACAGAAATGGGAGTTTTCTCTCATGATAGAAAAAGTAGATAAGGGAGAGCACACTAGCTCAAGTTGTACCTGATCTATCCTTGTCCAGTATTCAGGAAGTTGTGGAACAATACATGAACATATTCATTCCCAAACAAAGAGCTTACTCTATCCTTCAACATAAGGTTGAGGATTTTCTACAGGAAAGTCTCAAGACTTGGAAGATAATTTATGGGTTTCTAATTGATAAGGATGCACAGCAAGATGCAAGCACATTTAAGAGTGCTGAGACAGACAATGCACAAGATGCGATTGAGCCACCTATTTAGGAGATAGAAGCTCCCAAGGAAGAGGTATGTCAAAAGATATCTAGAGTAATTATTTTTGACATCACAAAGGACACCCCAGTAAAAAATTAGGTATTGACCGATGAGGACATACAAGCCGAGGAAGCAAAAGACACATCTTTGACTGGTAGTAATACTATTCTCTTACAAGTTATAGATTACCCAAAAATTGATGATACACCAACTATCAACACAACCCCCATTAAATCTAAAGTTTTTACAATTGACATGCTAGCTAGTATGAGCACTACTGAGGAACAGGACCAGTTGGAAATAAGACATCAATCTACATCTATCGAGGAGTCACAAAAAGATAAAGGAGATCAGTCTACATTAGCAAATGTAAGTCCTCAAGTGGAGGATAAGGGAAAAGAATAAAAGGACAAAGCTATGGATATTCAAGAGATGAAGGAAAAAGAGGCAATCCAAGGTCTTGTACAGATACCATGTGGGAGCACACCAAATAAGGCACTTTAAAAGAAGATGAAAGTTTTCACACTAGAGGTAACTATTGACAAGGTTATTATTATTCCAAAATGGGATTCTGATAACTTATCATATGAGCAGATGCAAATATTGCAAGACCTACTAAAGAGGAAAAGCAGGCAAGAAGAATTAAGAAGAGAAAATCAACAAAAGAAAGTCTTGCAGGACATAAAAGAAATATGTATTGATTCTTTTGAAATGTCTGATGTAAATAATTATGCTCCCCTACTAGAACAACTCTTCCATATAGTCAGGAAAGTGACCAATGACAGAATTGATGCAAGTGACAAGTTGTTGTAGTGGTCAGAAAAGAAGTTTGAAACAAAGGTAATGACCAAGGTATCTACCGTGATTGCAGTAAAATAGGTAGAACTTTCTACTATAATAACTGATTCAAAAGAAGTGGTAGTGAATGCACAATCTTTTCTTACCAAACTATGCAATGTAGAAGAATTCACAAAGGATAACTAGGGGATGGTAGACAAACTAGAGCAAGAAATAAAGTCTATTGGTCAATCCTTGTGTTTGGATGCAAATTCTAGTTCAAAACATTATGCCAAGCTTATGCATACACAAGGACAGATAGTCAAGGTAATGGCTAATGATGGTAAGATAAGGGCTCATCTACTCTCTATGCAAACAATGTTGACACCTCATCTAGAGGTCATTCAAAGAGAGTTAGAAAAGGCTAAGGACTTAACACAGAAAAATCCAAATCTGTCTATAGCCGAGATCCTAGTCCATCTAGCTACCGAGCTAGAAGTGCAATTAGAAGTTTTGAAAAATGCTACATCAGGATGGGAGACTGCATTAGATATGGTTATGATGCTTCATTAACCATTTTTGGAGAAATATTTCATGATTCCCACTCCCAAAGAAATCAGCATGCCAAAAACAAGGGGGAAATTAAATGACATAACATATTCAGGCACAAAGGAAGGTAACAAAATTTTGTGTGTGTGTGTGTGTGTGTGTGTGTGTGTGTGTGTGTGTGTGTGTGTGTGTGTGTGTGTGTGTATATATATATATATATATATATATATATATATATATCTTAGGGGGAGTATTTTTCTAATACTAAGTACTTTTGTAAATGCAATTGTACTGTCATGACAAAGTGTTTTTTCCACTAATGTCAAAGGGGGAGATTGTAGATCTCTATAGTTTTGTTGACTATTAGTGACTTACACTTAGTCATTATCTAGGAAATGATGGTCGGTCATCACTACGACTGAGTCATTATGAATAGGCCGAGTCATGTAATGTATATTTACCAAGCAGTAGTACTGTTGAGTAAACCTATGGTCACTATGTATTTCTATATTGGCTGAGTTAAGTTTTTTCCAAGCTATGTAAGTAATGAATACTGAGCAACAGTGATATCAGAAAATGCCGAGTACAGTGAATGTTGAGTACAGGGACATCAATTGCCAAGATAGCCAGAATCGACATATGAGTTTGTTATGGCACAGTCATCGAGGTAAAACATTTTTTCTAACATTCATATTTTGAATTTTATTTGTTGAGGAAATTACAAAGGTAATTATGCTCCTATTTTATATTCATTGATCCCAATGCAACACTTGGAGCCAGTTAGAATTAGTAAAGCTTAAGCAGCAAAATGAGTAAATCTGGATTGTAGATCTTAAATCTTGAAGAATTTTAGTTTCCTATATAAGGATAAGATCTTAACCCTAAAATATGTGTGTGTGAGAGAATGTGAAGGGAATGAAGGAATGAGTAGAGAATACATTTAGATGAGTGAAGCATTCAGATAGAGTTCAATGACCGAGTAAAGCAGTGAAGGACAGAACATAAATAAACCTGATAGATGAGATCAAAACAATATTTTAAGGAGAAGATCTGTAATCAGCATACAGTTCAAACTGAAGGATCAAGTACTAAGACATTCTAACAAGTGTGTCAGGGTAAATCTCTTAACTGAGTGGTTTTAATAGACCTATTGTAATCTCTTAACTGAGTGCTTTCTTTTTTGTAAGTTTTAAATCCTTTTGCAAGGTAGACTATATAATTCATTTAGCTCTTAACAGGGTATACCCCTCATAGGGTAGATCATATTTTGTGATCAAATTTGTAGCCCTAACAGGCAAAACTGATAGTGTAGTAGTGAAGATTTGTGGGTGGAATCCCCACCCCAATTTTACCTTTCAAGGGTTTCTGGGTAATCATAGTTATTATGGTATGAGTACTTTTGATGGAGGGTGCTCCCCTTAATACCACAAACACATAACAAAAATAGAGAAATAACAAAAATATGCAAGAATAGAAAATTGGCTTCTTATTATCTCCACAAATGTGGAATTACAAACTTTCAGAATTACAATATGCAAAGCCACATGGGCATTCCCTTACAATATTTTGTAGGACAAAGCCTCAAATCAATACCCAGATCTACTACCCAGAACTGCCCTAGACAACACTACGGGCCTTCTTTATATAGGCATTTTCCACTGCCCGAGAAGGTTCCAAAAATTTAGCCCTTAGGGCCGACCAAACTTAGAATTATTTTATTTTTCAATTTATTACATCACAGTAACCTCAAAATAACTTTTGAAACCCGAACAGAAATTTTGAAGGAAAATTATTTTCTACCATTTCAGGTGACCTGACTTCCCGAGACCATAAGTCATCACTAGTTGACCCGATTGACTATTATAACTCCATTTCAGAAAGGCCACGAAGCACTCAATAGGCTTGAATCATGCAAGCGCCTATCACCCAAATTTTTGACCTCATCTAGGGCCTCTAAAGCCTTCAAAACTGAGTTCAAAGTTTTTGTACCCTACTGCCAATACCAAAAATCTTCAATATCTTCAAAACTAGACCTGATCTAGCCATGAAACTTTACTGGCAAGCTGATATGATTGAGATGAACCTCCACAAGTAAAATAAGAACAATCTGAGATTGTAAGACCAACTTACTAAAAATAGCAAGTTTCCATAAATAGAAGCTCTACACAAGATAGCCCTTATTGAATACAAAAACATAAATATTTTTGGGTGATGCAAGATTTCTCTTACACCCTAGATGCTCTTGCATCAGACACCCAAGGTAATTTGAGAAGTGACCCCATCACATCTCAGGTGTGTAAAGGAAAACCAAAATGGTTAACCTCCTCCTTTGTCAGCCATGATGAATCTTCAACAGGTCATCCTTTCCACTTGACCAGATATTCTTCATATGTCCTATTCCTTGTGCTTCTGTCAATGCAACTATCCAATATGTCTTCAATCTCTTTGATATCTGAACTGGTTGCTGGAATACTCCACTGTGCTGCTGTAACCTCATCTTCAACACCTCCTTCATGATACTCTATCAGATCTAAAACATTAAATACTGGTGAAATATTCAACTCAGTAGGCAACTTGACCTCATATGCATTTCCTGAATCATGCTTCTTCAGTATCTTACATGGCCCAAACTTCTTCATTTTTAGCTTGTTATATGTACCAACTAGAAATCTCTCCTTTTGCAAATGAACCATGACTTCATCTCCAACCTGAAATTCCTTATGCCTCCTTTTCACATCTACCTTAGCCTTATACTGGGCATTCATCTTGGTAATATTTTTCCTCACCTCCTCATGGATGTTCTTCAAATGTTCTGCAAAATCCTCAGCTTCAGCACTACTTATTTCTCCTTTATCTATCTTTCTCAATTCAAATGCATTTCTGGGACTACTTCCATATACAATCTGGAATAGTGATTTAACAGTGCTCCTATTGATAGAATTATTGTATGCAAATAATGCTTGTGGTAAAATCAAATCCCATCCTGTTGGCTTATCTCCAATCAAACATCTTAGCAAATTACCCAAACTCCTATTCACCACCTTTGTCTTTCCATCAATTTGTGGATGATGTGATGAACTGAACTTCAAATCTGTTTTCAACTTCTTCCACAATGTACACCAAAAATATCCAATGAACTTATTGTCCCGATCTGAAACTATGGTCTTTGGCAAACCATGTAGTCTCACTACTTCTCTGAAAAACAATTCTGCTACATGAATAGCATCATTAGTCTTCTTGCAAGGAATAAAATGTGCCATCTTCAAAAAAATTTCAACTACCACAAAAATTGAATCATGTCCCCGCTATATCCTCGGTAATCCAAGAACAAAGTCCATATTGATATCCTCCCAAGGCTTCTCTGGTATAGGTAATGGCTTATACAACCCTATATTCTGCTTCACTCCTTTCACCATCTGACATACTCTACAACTCTGTACAAACTTCTTCACATCTTGCTTCAACTATGGCCAATAATAACTATCACTAACCAAAGCGAGCATTTTATCATGACCAAAATGTCCAGCCAATCCTCTGCTATGCTTCTCTTTAATGAGATTCTCCCTCATAGAACTTCATGGATAAAATCCAACCACTTCATTCTATCTAGAATAACAGGTTCTTTACAAGCTTTCCAAGCTTCACCAAAATTAAGATCCTCTAGATACAAATTCTTGAGTTCCTTGAACCCAACCACCTCAATCTGCATCTCTGTTAGCAACAATTGCCTTCTTCTAAGTGCATCTGCAACCCTGTTAGACTGTCCACTTCTATGTTTCAAAACAAATGTATAACTCTGCAAAAAATCAACCCATTTCAAATGCCTTTGATTCAACTTTTCTTGAATATTCAAATATTGCAAAGCTTGATGATTAGTATACAAAACAAAATCCTTAGGAAGCAAATAGTGTCTCCACTTCTTCAATGTCTAAACTATAGCATAAAATTTCTGATCATAAATAGAATATTTCCTCTTGACATCATTTAACTTCTCACTGAAATAAGCAATAGGTTTACCTTCTTGGATCATAACAACTCCTATTGTAGTACCACTAGCATCAAAATCTACTTGAAACACCTTATTAAAATCTTGAAGTGCTAAAATAGGCTATTCTATAACTTTCTATTTCAACAGTTTAAAAATCTTATCTGCCCCATTAGTCCACTTGAACTCTTTTCTATCCCCTCTCATTGTTTCAGTCAAGGGTCCACAAATACTGCTAAAATTTCTAATAAACTTTCTATAAAAACTAGCCAAACCATGAAAAGATCTTACCTCAGTAGCACTCCTTGGAGTAGGCCATTCAAGGATAGCTTGTACTTTCTTTGGGTCCATTTTTAGACCTTCTACTGAAACTACAAATCCCAAATACACTAACTCTTTCTTCACAAAACTGCACTTCTTCAAATTAATCAACAATTTCTCATCTCTTAGCTTCTCAAACACCATACGAATATACATCATATGTTCCTCCAATGTCTTGCTAAAGATCAAAATATCATCTAGGTAAACAATGAAAAACTTACCCAAAAAAATTTTCAGAACCTCGTTCATGAGCTACATGAAAGTGCTCGGTGCATTGGTTAGCCCAAAAGGCATGACTAACCACTCATACAGTCCTTCCTTTGTTTTGAAGGTAGTCTTCCATTCATCTTTTTCTCTGATCCAAATCTAGTGATATCCACTCTTCATATCTATCTTTGAGAAATACACAGCCCCACTCAAACAGTTCATAATATCATCCATTCATGGCAATGGAAACTAGTACTTGATTGTGATTTTGTTTTTTACTCTAGAATTTGTACACATCCTCCATTCTCCATTCTTCTTTGGTGCTAATACTACTGGTACAACATGGACTCAAGCTCTCCCAAATCAATCCCTTCTATAACAACTCATGTACTTGTCTATTCAACTCTTCACTTTCTACTGGTGCCATTTTGTGTGCTGCCTTGTTTGGTAAACTAGCTCCTAGAATAAAATCCATCTAATGACTGATCTTCCTTACCGATGGTAATCCATCAAGTACAGTATCAAATACAATATCTTGAAACTCATTCAACAAATCTACAACCTCTATAGGTACATCCTCTACCTCTTCTTTACCAGCTTTTGGAATTAAAGCAAAACACACATGCTCATGCCTCATACCATCTAGGAATTTTTTTCCATCAACAAATTTTATTCTTGCATTACCACATACCTTTTCTTCAATCTCCTTCAATGGCTTTAGCTTATGTCACACTCCATCCTTTGTTAGTGAATAGGTATTCACACGACCATCATGTACAACACATCTATCAAACTACCACGGCCTACCTAACAACATATGACATGCATCCATAGATATGATATCACATAGTACCTCATCTTGGTACCCGCCGATCTTGAACTTTACCAGAAACTTCTCACTAACCATGACCTTGTGGTCATCCTAAACCCAGGCAATCCGATATGGATGTGGGTGTTTCTGTCTCTTGAGCTTCAACTTTTTCACCATCTATTCTAACACCAAATTGTCAGTGCTTCCACTATCAATAATCACATCACAGTATTTACCTTCACACTTGCATCTAGTGCAAAACAGGCTCCTCCTTTGCTTAGGTTCATTCTCACCACTCAGCAGGATTCTTCTATTAATCAACATTTCTCCTCTTTTAGCATCTTCAAAATTTGATGATCTGGCATCTTCATCTACATGTGCAACTCTGGCTTGGCCTTCATTCCTCCTATCTATCCTTCCATGGCATTGAGGACATTCAAATACCCTATGACCTTCCTCTCCATAGTGAAAACATGTTCCGTGGAAGCCTCCTCTTCCTGAACCTTGTCCTCTTCCTCTTCCTCTTTGATCTTTATTGTTATAATCTTGAAAATGATTGGAATTATTTCCTCTCTAATTTTGACTGCTATTGGCCTCATCCTTCTTTTTCAGATCTTCATTTTGGCCTCAATATGATGGTCCACCAGATCATCCATCGTGACCTCTTCCATTTTGTCTACTCTCAAACTTCTTGTTTAACTTTTCCTCTACTTTTAGGGAAAAATGGTATGCCTCTTCAATATTGTTCATTCAAACCAAATTTAGCTCCTCCTGAATGCTTGGCCTCAACCCATTAAGGTAATGGGAAACTTTCTCCTTATCAGCTTCCACATGGCCTATTCTGATGAGGATTCAATAGAACTCTTCTGTATACTCCTGAACAGATCATCCTGCTTGCTTCAAAATTTGCATTTTCTTCAGTAGGTCAAGCTCATAATCAACAAGGATGAACTGTCACTTTAATTTATCCACCATCTGATCCCATCTTGTGATTTTATCCTTTCCTCTTATATTTCACTCTAATTGAATCTCTTGCCACTAGATCTTCGCATGACCTTTCAGTTTGGCCTTCGCAAACTTGACCCTATCAGGATCCTCAATATCTTCATACTCAAAATATTCTTCACATTCATTGATCCAGTCGATCAATTCTTCTAGTTTGAGATTTCTAGAAAATGTTGAAACCTCAATCTTAGGTCTTTTCCCGATCTTGGAAATGGCCTGAAAAAGCCTTTCTTCTTCTTGATTCAAAATTTTGCCTTCTTCTTCTTGATCATCATTTCCTTCTTTGGCTTCATCCTTACTTTCATCTTTGACATTAAGATTCATTCTTCTGTGAATCTCTTCTTTCAATGCTCGCACTTGTCTCTAGAGTGCTCTAACCTCAAGTGTTACAACACCAGCTCTTTCACCATGTTCCCTTTGTGGAGGCATTTTTGTGATGTACGTTGAAACCCTAACCACAGTCCTGGTGCAAACTACCTCATAGTCAGCAATTTATTTACACACTTAGGAACTCCTACTCTAATACCACTTGATGGAGGGTTCTCCCCTTAATACCACAAACACATAATAGAAACAAAGAAATAACAACAATATGCAAGAATAGAAAATTGGCTTCTTGTTATCTCCACAAATGTGGAATTACAAACTTTCAGAATTACAATATGCAAAGCCACATGGGAGTTCCCTTACAATATTCTATAGGACAAAGCCTTGAATCAATACCCAAAACTACCCTAGACAACACTATGGGCCTTCTTTATATAGGCATTTTCCATCGCCCGAGAAGGTTCCAGAAATTTAACCCTTGGGGCTGACCAAACTTATAATTATTTTATTTTTCAATTTATTACATCAAATTCGGCTCAAAATAACTTTTGAAACCTAAACAAAAATTTTGAAGGAAAATTATTTTCCACCATTTCAGGTGACCCGACTTCCAAAGACCATAAGTCATCACCAGTTGACCTGATTGACTATTATAACCCCATTTTGGAAAGGCCACGAAGCACTCTATAGGCTTGCGTTGTGCAAGCACCTATCACCCAAATTTTTGACCTCATTTGGGGCCTCTAAAGCCTTCAAAACTGAGTTCAAAGTTTCTGTACCCTGCTACCAATACCAAAAATCTTCAATATCTTCAAAACTAGACCTGATCTAGCCATGAAACTTTACTGGCAGGCTGATATAACTGAGATGAACCTCCACATGTAAAATAAGAACAATCTAAGATTGTAAGACCAACTTACTAAAAACAACAAGTTTCTATAAATAGAAGCTCTGTAGAAGATAGCCCTTATTGAATACAAAAACATAAATATTTTTGGGTGATGCAAGATTGCTCTTACACCCTGGATGCTCCTGCATCAACTTTCTTGAATGTTGTTTAATGTATTTTCTTCATTACATTGATATAGATTCAGTTTAAAGCCATGCATAGTTTTAGTAATGCAAAAATGGATTAATAGGTGATATCTGATTCACCCCTCCCCCCCCCCCCCTCTTAGTATCACATTTCCCAACTAAATTTCCAACAATTTGTCCTTAAAAAAATTTATAAAATCATCCCAAGAGCCAATACAATCATAAGGGAGTCCTCTAAACTAGTCTCTGGCATCTTCAATTAATGATTGAACAAATAATTTCATAATGATATCTTCATGTTCAATTTAATAATCATCTATTATATCAATGAAATTATTTAAATATTTCTCACATGTAACAACATTATTTCTAGTGAACTTTGGAATTTTTTCTCTAATTGTTTTAGGAATCAAATTTGGATAACCAGGAATACCATTAAAAAGGAGTTGTTTGTACCTTTTCATATGAATAGGTCTTCTTTGTAATGATCCATCATTTTGAGAAGTAGATGCTTTATTTGATGTTTTGGTAGCATTTGTAACAACTACTGGTCTAATAACAACATTCTGGTTGTCATGGTTTCCAGAGTTAGCACCAAGCATAGTGTTTTGAGGTCTTGAGGATTGTCTGAAAAAGCTAATCTTTTTTTTCATCTCTAAAGAAGCAGCTTCAAGTTCTTCTTTCTCAAGTTCCTTGGCCACTATTTCATTCTTTCTCCTGGTATTTTCAAGGTCAACCTCTAACCTTGATACTCTTTCCAAAGGATCCTATCATTTACAGGTTCATTGATTTTAATCCCAATAGCCTTTTGTTTGCCTGCATCCCTAGTTTTTCTTACTTCACATAATTTTTGGATAACAGGTTGTTCTTTTACTTCTTCAAGCATTGGAACATAATTTATTGCTTCCATGTTTACTATCTACCTCTTTAACTATTCAGCTCTTATCATAGCTTGTCTTATTTTATCTTCTTTTTTCTTTTCCCTCTATTGTCTAATGGCAACTAGTTCCTGGATTCTTCTCTCCAACTCATAAACTTCTTCAAAGATCTCTTTAGATTCTAGGAGAGTTGTTTTAGAGTTTAAATCTTCATCTTGTACTTCATCTTATTTTTCTTCAGGGATATGAAGGCCCTCAGGTACTGAAGCACGAAGGGTAAAAGGAGGATAAAAATCCTATTTGCTTCTACTTTTATTTCTTGATCTTCTATCATTTTAAGGAGTTTTATTTGGAACCTTGCCTTTATTGTATTGTGATCTTCCCTCCCCTTCCTCTAGAGTAAAATCATAGTCCTCATACTGACCTACTCCCAAATCCATAGCTTCTTCATATTCTGACATATTACCATCTTGACTGGTGTGGACTTGATCATCTTCATTTGTATTTTTTTGTTTCCATGCCTGAGGCATGTTTTCAACATTCCTATTAGCTCTTGGCTAATGAGCCCTAGAAGTACTTGGGAATTCACCCTCCAACTTATCTTCAGGAGGATCCTTCCTTCTAGCCCTGGTAATTCTTTGACTCATATCTTAATATTTTAATTTCTCAGCACTGCTGCAAAGATTTCTCAAAGTTGCCACACACACTTAGTGAGAAGATGTGAAACTTTTAGATTTTGACTCTACTCTTTCAATGGTAACTACTAGATAAGATAAATAAGCTAGCCATGAGTCTAGATCTACTTGTACCAGTGTTATTTTAGCATAAATGTGTAATCCTAGAGATCTTCAAACTGGATTTATCATGACTATATCATCTCTATTCCCCAGTAGAGTTGTCATTTTGTTGGCTCTTGGTTTAGCAAGATTTTAACTACCTTTATTAATGCAGAGATATACCTATGGGGTAGCTTACTTCCCACAATTAGTACATTCATACAAGAACAAGGACCAATGAATAAATCACTAAGGCTTTCTACACTTTGGACTCTACAGAATTCAACTGGGTGCACCTAGGATTAGGATATTAATTTCACCTTTTCACTAATCCTCACAAAGTAGATATGTGCCCATAATACTTCTTTTTATCTATGACATAGAGGGATACGATGTGAAGCTAAGCATACTATCAAGTTACTCACAAATAAAATAGAGGCTATTGCTATTAAGTCCACAACTACTGACTTAAAGACTTAGAATTTGATTTGTTTGTCTTGGGGTAGAGCTCTTAGACAAGAAAGAACATCGATTTTGACAAAAATGTATGTGATCAGTCCCTTATCCATTGGGGATATTAAGAAACAATTCCTCACTATATTGTTGATTCTTATCATGCACCTTGCAAATGAAAATTAAATGAGAATCTCACTACTTACCTATATCCTCCTCAATAATCTGCAATTCGGTTAGGTTATATCAAGCATTTACTTAACTTTTCAAGTTAACAAAAAAACATATCAAAACATACAACACTAATGTCTACAATTATTGATCTTCTAGTCATTAACTCACAAGATAATAGGAAATTAAAAACTATTAAACAGTAGACAAGATTCTAAGCTATTATGGAAATCCTAATATTAGTTTCCAAACCGATATAGGAGTGAGTTACTGAACATAGAATACTCCACAAATGAACAAGAAAGCTATAGATTCATTAAGATTTGTAAAACAAAGAGTTTACAGACCTCTTCTAGAAATCCTTGGATGCAAGCCCATAGAACTGAGTCTATATTTGGTCTCTTGCAAATTATTCTTATTTTCAACCCCAGAAAAGAACTCTTCCTAAATGACCTTGGGAATCCTTTTATATGAACAAGGATTGCAACAAGCTTCAAGTCATTTAGGGCATAATTAGGGAAACATTGTCAATTAATGCAACATAAAATCAAGAACTAATTTATTATAGAAGTGACAAGGAGAAAGACCCTAATTATGATCAAGAAATATTAGAGACAAATCTGATATCTTTACATAGTAGAAACTCTAGCAGTCAAACTGCAATCAGGGTATGATATCATTATCCTTGCAGCAAGTAATTCATCACTACAAATATGTTAGCTACCTCTATGTACTAGGAAATGAATTCTTTGACAGCTTGGTCCAAACATTTATGTTGCATCCAGAAGAAACTATTTGCAAAATATCAAGCTCATGGCAGCCACAAAATCTGATCATATTCAGCTCAACCACCTTGGAGCTCATTCAATTCTCAACTACAAAATTATCATTTATGGCCCAAGAAGAAATCAAATTTGATCATTTTTTTCTTCTGGCACATAGTCATTTCCATTTTCTGCAAACCCTAGCTCAGAAATTTCAAATGTGGACCGACAATGGTTAATTTATCAGGTCTAAAACATGGTCATTGATCCTATTCCTTCTCAGCACATCGGACGATCCTTATAATTCATCATAAAATTCAACTTCACTTTGAAAATTTTGGCCACATCATTATAGCTCGACATCTAATCAGAAATAGGAACATCAGCAACACCTGGCAATTGGACCCACTGTCGCATCCTCCTCGGTCATTAAATTAGGATCATCAATATTTACTTAAGGGAGAATCAACGACTATCGCAATGGTTAAAACCTCATGCATCTCTTCTTCATAGAAATGTGACAACCGTTAGATTAAGAAAGATCTATGGTGGTTTGAAAACTATAGTATCTTGGACCTGTATGCACCGTAAAATGGTCACCTAGACTTTGGGCCCATTTATTTGGTTTATCAATCTTGAATCATTTTTATCAATAATCAATATTTTCAACATTATTCATTTCTTGATCAAGTCTTAATTTCAATCATATATTAGATTTTTATCCTTGGGCTAACCATTTATCCTAAGTCTTTATTTAATTAAAAGGAATATTTCCTCCCCTTTTGATTAAATAAAAAGCCCCACTTTTCCTCTTATCCTAAGTTGCACAAATAAAATATTATTCTTATTTCACAAAAAGGAAAAAAGTACTTTTTGTCTCACATGAGGCTCAAAAGTCAACACTTCACTCTCATTGGAGGATACTTGTGCACATGGATTGCTCCTTTTTCAACCTCCACCGCCGATTAAGACTTTTGCGTCTTAATCTCAATGGTCTATTCCTTTGCATTTCTTATAAAAGGAAAGCTCTCTCCTCCATTTTCAGATCATGTTTTGAATACTAATCTTATGCTGCAGGAATTCTTGGAGACTTTTGGAGCTTTTGGAAACCTTATTGTTCTTAGTCTTTCATTCTTGCATTTTAGCTTTCATGGCATCTAGTTTAGTTTCCTTTGATGCAATAGATTTAACTCACATAGCTTAATAGGAGGGATTTGTAACACTTGTTCTTTCCATTTCATAGCTTAGTTGCATTGCATTTTCATTTTCATAGACTAGTTTGCATTGCATTTTCATAGTGATTCTTGAGGAGATTGGCACTCTTGCCCTTGTCCTCATTTGAATCTCTCATTGTGTGGTTGACTAGCAAGGTCACAAGCTTGTAGCTCTAGCTGAGAGCAAATACATCATAGTCCCTTGCAACTCCATGCATAGAGAGCTATGAGCCACTTTGTGAGGCCTCATTCTTGAGCAACCTTGCATGTAATGGTTCATAGAAGTGCACCTTTTTAGTGTGTACATTTTTGGCGCCCACCGTGGGGCTGTAATTCTCATTCTCTACATTTTTATCAAGTTTCGTATATTTTTCAGCGTCACTTTTCCATCATTTTTGTGCAAACAAGAGAAACGCCGCTTATGGGAAATCTGTTCACGCCTATGAGCATTTTGTTCATGCCTATGAGCATTTTGTTCCTACCTATGACCATTTTTTTCACACCTGTGAGCATTTCGTTCACGCCTCCTTGCGAGAAATCTTTTTCCACCTTTGCACAGTCTATTGACACTTTTGAGCATTTTGCTTGCGCGTCTGGATATTTTTTTGTCGCCTGTGCATGTTCTTTTGTCGCCTCTGCAGGTTCTTTTTGCGCGTCTGGACATTTTGTTGTCGCTTGTGCAGGTTATGTTGTCACTTTTGCAGGTTCTGTTGTCACTTTTGTAGGTTCTGCTTGCACCCTGGAAAATCTTTTGTCGCATTTGTAGGTTCTATTGTTGTCTGTGCACATTTTAATCACACCTGCCAGCTTTTAAAATTCGCGTTTTAGCTATTAAATGTCACCTGGTATTGTTTGTTGAATTTTTCTAGTTTATTTGTTGTTTTCATTTTTATTTTTTTTTAATTCTAGCATTTTCATTTTTATTTTTTTTTAACTCTAGAAAACAGGCCTCCATTTTTGAGAAATTTTTGCAAATGATATCAAAATTTTAAGTGTTATATATCATTGGAAAGGTCTTTCCGAGCCTAATCCAACCATGATGGTTTTATTTTCAGATTTTGTCATTTGATCAATTATTTTTGCAGATTATCTTATTTTTCATGTGCTAACCATTGTTAGATTTTGGATTTTCCTAACCCTTGTTGGTCTAACAAGTTGTTTTTTAGGTGCTCTTGCTTGAAGGAAATTGATACATTGCATGTCAAAGAGGGCTGCTAATGGTTTTTGTAGGGCTGCCCAAGCATAAAAACAAAAAAAAATAAAAATCTTGCTTGTTTATTTGCTTTCCTTTTAAATGTGGCAAAAACTAGTTGTTTCATTTATTAGGCACTTAAGATCTTATTGTAGGAATTCTTGGGTGGTAGGAGAAGTATGCTCTTCACCATTTTGGTGAACCAGAAAATCTTGACCCATCTTTGAATTTTGAAAACAAGAGGGTAAATGAACTTTTCTTGGTGTGTTTGGGAGAGATTCTTGAGATAGGGGAGTATGCTCTTCACCCTTGTGGTGAACCAAAAACCTTGAACCTCAAGAGTTAATCCAATTTTTTGTTTAGCATTAGGATCCATTAGCGGGCCTGCTCTTGAGTAATCAAGAGGAACGACTCAAGTGAGGACAACCTTGTCATCATTTTCCTTGGTGGCAAGTGATTCCAACTCATTATAATCTCAAGGCTATCAAGGACACCAAAAACCTTGGTAGACGTAACACTTGTCTTCGTTTGATGTCAGTAGCTCATGGGATTGCGACCATGGGGAAAACATTGAACAAGAATGGTTAAGGTACTCTTGAGGCCGTGAGGTCCTAGTCCTTTATGAGGAGCAAGAGGGGTGTTATGAACGGAAATCCTTATTAAGAACCATAGATAGAAGCCACCTTATTTTAGTTGCTTATCTTCTTAGTGCAAGGATTGATCTAAGTGGTTTACCCAGATCACCTTAAGATACTCACCATATGTTTTCCTTTGGTTGTGTCTTTGACACTTCCATGACAAAGCCAACATCTATTGTGGGTAACCACTTTGTGTGAGGCGAGGGGACATCAAGTTGTGGGCTAAGTTGGTAAGTATTGAGCCTTGACCTTTTAGGATAGATTTTCTTGAAGTGTTTTCGATTGTGCTATACCAGTGTAAATGTTCTCAACATATAAACAATCAGTAGCATTCATAGGGTGCTTTTTCATATCACAATTGATTATCTTGGCAAGGTTTCTTTTGCCCTTGCTTCAAGTGCTTGAAGACACGTTTGATCCCTCACTATTTGCAAACCTACCAAAATCCTGCTTATATTGTGATTGAGATCAAAAACATCAACCCTCAGACCAAAAAAAAATTTTGATCAAACAGACCCAAAAATGCAAATTTTACACAATTCTGGTCAAAAGTTGAACAATTTTGCAAAAGTATCGCCTGGCTTAGGGTGAAGTATCATCTGAAACTTTTTTGAGTCTGCCTAGTTTTGGTCATTTTCAGTCTGTTCTTGGTGGATCAGATTTTTAGTGGATGATTTACCCTGTCACTAGAAGCCTGTCTTTACTCTAAATCTTTGGTTTTTTCTCTCTAGGGATAGCATTAATTGATTTACAAAGTCATTTTGGAAATAGTTGTCAAGTTAGAAGGTTATTCTTGGTAACAAGGTTCATCTCTAGGCTTGTTAGCTACATTCTTGGAAAATTTTAGTGCTCTTATTGTCCAAATCACTTTCATTTAAATCTTGATTTCAATTACATTTTGGCCTAGTCCAACCTCCTGGTTCAAAAGTGCAAGGGTAGTCACCCTTTGATTTGAAGCACCTCTTTGACAGTGTTGGTAAAGCCCCTTTTCTATCTTTTCATTTCTCTTTGGACAATAAAGGACTTTGATTATCCTAGTTTGGTGCTGACACTTTGAGAGGTCATCTTATCATTAAGAGTATCTTTCTTTCATGTCAGTTACAACAAGGTACCGAGTCAATCAAGGGAAGCGACCCCCTATTGCCTTTAGCCAGTTACCACCAGTTAAGACTCATCGACAGCATAAGGGAAAAGGACCCCTTTTTGATCAATCACCTAATAGTGAATCTAAAAGCTAATCCTAGTGAAGTGAGCACCTCTTTTGTACCACTTTCATCAAGCACAGACATGAGTTACACTTTCACTCGACAACAAAGAGAAGCCATGAATCAAACTCTTGAGGATATCTTCCAATGGCATAGGAGAGAGTACGGTGGTTCTTCTCATGCTAGTCCACCCAGGTCACCTCCCAATAATGTGAGGTATTTTGATGCTCACCAACGAGCTGAGAGACATCATAAGAAAACTCACTCAGATTCAAGGTCACAACACGAGGACCAGAACACCAAATCTAGTGATCACCACATAAATGCAGCCAATGCAATAAGGCATTTGAGACCATCCTCTCCACTTAAAGATACCTCTTGATATGCAAATATGAGATTGAAAAGCATTGAGAGGGAGAAGCAAGCCTATTTGGATGAACAAGTTGCTAAAAAGGAAAAATTTAGACAACTAGAAGAAGAGGAACGTGTGTTATTGGACATAAAGAAGAGAGTTTCCCAAGAAGAAGAAGATAGACTCTACGCACAACAACTCCAAAGCCAATTCAATGGGAGGGGAACCAATAGTGGGACCAGCTCACCCCCATCTACCCCTTCGCCAAGTCCTAGAAGAAGATCAAGGACACCCTCATGATCCCCAAGTCCTAGAGGAGGAAGGGTTTCAAGATATGATCATCATAGGAGACGATCACCTCATAGACATTCAAAGAAACCCTCCCAACGAGCACATCATGGCTCACAACATGGAGGAAGTTATGCCAAATTTGACCATATGGATTTTATGACTATGCAACAAGAACCATCCTTTCAAGCATCTGTGGAACGATATGTGGAACAAAACAAGGATCAATTCCTAGAAAGCCTTATCAACAAAGGTGCTAAAGTTCCATATGATTTTGACGTCCACCAAAAGATTAAGAAATAGAATCCTTCAACCAATGAGGTGATCATGCAAATGCAGAAGGACATAGAAAGGATGAGGGCTCCTAAGAGCACATTTAATTTGGACTCCATATGTCCCAACCCAATTGACAAGAGTGTGGTGTTGGTTGAGTTCCCTAAGAAAGTTGAGTTTCCAACCTATGACAAATATGATGGTGTTGGTGACCCTCATGACCATGTTCGATAGTTCTAAATAATGAGCTTTTCTTTTCATCATGAAGACTCCTACTTGATGATATTATTTCTGAGGAGTCTCAAAGGTCAAGCCATGGAGTGGTTCACCAACCTTACTCCTCCAGTAAAGTCATTTAAAGAACTCATCCAAAGATTTGTTCAGCATTTTTCTTATAATCTATCAAGGTCAGTCACAATGCTTGATTTGTGCAAACTCAAACAAACTCAAGGAGAACCTTTTGTCACTTTCCTACAAAGGTGGAGACGTTTGTGCTCAAAATATCCAAGGAAAATTCCTGAGGAGGAAAGAATAGACATCATTGTGAGTAACTTAGTGCTAGAATTAAGATATGAGGTAAGAAAGATACCATTTAATTCTTTTGATACCATTTCTAGAAGTGGCATGTCGCATAGAGGATGTCCTAAAAGAACAAGGAATTTTGGCTAAATCAACTAATAACAACAATGGACAAAATAACAACAATAATGGTTATAAGGACAAAAAGAACTCCTATTGGAATAAGAATAAATAGGTGGTCAATGACAGAGTTGTTGACTCACCACAACCTAAGAATGAAGGAGTTCTTAATCTCTCCAATGTGGTACAAGCCATGAAGCTACAAGCATCCTTAGGACAATAAGAGAACAAACCCAAGTATCAAGGGAAACCTAAGAAGGAAAAGAGACAATTCACCAAACTTGGGGGCTCCTATGCAGACATTTTCAAGACACTAATTGCTCATAATTTGGCACAACATCAGGATCCTACCAAGCACCGCATACCCGATCCTAAACCTCATTGGTGGGATGAGAAAGCCTTTTGTGTCTTCCACAATGGAATTGGACATGATATAGAAAATTGTTTTAGACTTAAACATCTTGTCCAAGACCTCATTGAAAGTGGATGATTACAAGTTGATGGTTTAACTACTAATGCAGATCATAAGGCTTTTAAAGAACCCTTGCCCAAATATGAGAAAGGAGAGAATTCTAACAACAAGCATGGCAAAGCTGCTATCAACTATGCCTACACAAATGCTAAAAATGTTATTAACATGCTTGAAGTGGCTAATGATAATATCAACATGATGAGAGGGAAAGATCCTTATGGATATGATGTGGATTCAACTCCAATGTCTAATGAAGGACCCGTTGTGGTGCTAAGAGGTCCTCACTCATGAAGGATGCCCCAATCCCTCAATGTTGTCACTAGGGGTCAGGCTCAAGCTCCCATTATTATCAGAGGTCCTAGCTCTAGCAAGTCTAAGTAGCCCATGTCCAAGGGTGTTCTTCCTAAATATGTTGTTGGTCCTGATTCTAATTATAACCTTATTGACCAATTACAATGTACACCAGCGTAGATATCTATTTTTGAACTTTTAGAATTTTCCCCTAAGCATAAGCATGTCCTTGAGGATGCTTTGCGAGTAGCCAGTGTCCCTAACAACTTAGATATTGATCAATCCAGAATATGGTCAACCATTTGGCTAGCCCTCATTACCTCACTTTCTCAGAAGAAGATGACAAATCCATCAGTCACCCACATAACTTGGCCTTACACATCGAAGTCATGATTCATAAAACCCATGTCAGGTGTGTATTGATAGATGGGGGTGCAGGGCTCAATATTTGTACCATGAGTTTGTTGAAGGCTCTAGGATATTCCGAAGATGTCATTGACACAAGGAAAAAGATCACAATCAAGGCATATGATGAAGCAGAAAGAAGTTCTAAGGGATTGGCCATTTTGCCTATTCGCATTGGTCCAGTAGAAAAGGATATCTTATTTCAAATTGTTGATATTGGACCTTTAGCCTACAACATTTTTCTAGGTAGGCCATGGATTCATGAAATGCAAGCAGTCCCATCAACATATCACCAGTGTGTTAAGTTTCCCCACAATGGTGTCGAAATTTGCACACCTAGAGATAGTGCTTTGTCTGTTAATAATATCTCTGCTAGATCACATGTACCTTTGAATAGGGAAGCTGACAGTTCTAGTATCTCACTTGAACAATGCCAGCAGAAGTTTAAGACCATAGATCTTGGGATGGGAGATTATAAAATTGATTCTTTTACAAAAATGCCAATCTCTCCTCGGTCTTATGGGAAACCATCCCCACATATGAAACCTTCATCATCAGTAATGACATTATTTGGAAAATTTATTGAGTCTTCAGTTCCTATTCAGGAAGAGAAAGAGGAAGTTATCGTAAGAGACTGGATCTATCATGAGGAAAAATACCAACACAATGAGAACTTTTCTCCTTCACCTACAGCTTATGGGCGAGGGTATACATTGGTTAAGAATATGGGTTATCCAGGATATGGTCCCATTAGCCATAGGTTGGATGCTAAAGTTGAGCCTCTTAACCATGCCCTTTTTGGATGAAAGAATAAGTCAACAGTTGGCTTAGGTTTTGAAAATAAGAAGAAGAAAGGTGTCCCTGTCCCAGATGTGACAAATAGTGACAGTGATTCAGACTACACACCTGATCTTTCTAATCAACAAGACATGTCTGATGATTGGGTGCCTTCAACAAATCTTCTTTGGGGAGATTCAAAAGATTTGATACTTGATGGTCCTACTATCCCAGCTGTGATGGAAAGTGACTATATGAATGCTAGATTGACAATGGAAAGTGTTGCTATCCTAGCTGCGATGAATAGTAACAATGCTAGCATTAGAGAAGGGGAAACCTTTCCCAACCTTGAGGCTTCTACATCATGAGGCCCAAATGATGATTCAGGCACAGACTCACATGAGTACAAATGGGAATCACTTTCAGATGCAACAGTTTATTTGGACATGGATGTTGTCCATACTTATAGTACCCAACCTGATGTGACCAATGAGCTTAGTGTAGGACTAGAGGATTGTACTCCTTGAATTTCCTTAGTGGCTGACGCTTCATTTGGTAGGACAAATCCTGACTTGGGTATCCTCGAAGGGGACTTGATGAATCCTAATTGTATGGTCATCAGAGATAACACCTTTCACATAAATAACATTGAACCAGTCATTGACCTACCCCTTGTTCACTATGACCTAATTGACTGGTCTCAGTGCCATCAAGAGCCTAGATTCCTCACTTTTTAGAATGACTATGAACTTGCCTACTATCTGAATGCTCTTGAACCCAAGGCTTCTTCCACCAGTGAACTGACAACAAGTATGATGGAGCCTGATATTAAGTACCTCAGTCTAAAAATAAAAGAAAAAGAAAGAAAGAAAAATAGGTCTGATGGAAAAAACCACTTTGTGGCGGTATCAGAACCAAAAATAGTAAAAAGAGATGACGTACTTAATAACTTGTTGAGTTATTTTCAAGACAAATCATCAGTATTGATTGAGCCAACAAAACCAATTAATTTGAACACAAAAGAAGCTCCTCAAATAGTTCATCTTGCTCAGTCTTTATCAGAAGAAGAAACCAAGGCATATATACAATTCTTACAAAAGAAGAAAATTAATTTTGCATGGACCTATTCAAACATGTCAGGGCTTGACACAAATCTTATAATGCATCACTTATCCATAGCTCTAGGAGTCAAACCAATGAAATAGAGACTCAAAAAAATGCATCCACATGTAGCTCTCCTTGTCAAAATGGAATTAGAAAAACTTTTGAGAGCTGGATTCATCAGAGCCATCGATTATGCAGAATAGATCTCAAACATAGTACCAGTTTCCAAACATGATGGATCCATTCGTTATGCACAAATTTTAGAGATTTAAACAAAGCATGCCCAAACGATAATTTTCCACTTCCAAACATTGACATGATAGTGGACATGACAGTGGGCTATGAAATATACTCTCTAATGGATGGTTTCTCATGATATAATCAAATTAAAATAGCTCCCGAAGACCAAGAGAAAATAGCGTTCACATGTGCATGGGGAACCTATTGCTGGAATGTCATGCCATTTGGGTTAAAGAATGCAAGAGCAACATACCAATGAGCTATGACCACAATTTTTCATGATATGATGCATAAGAACATGGAAGATTATGTGGATGATACTTTGGCTAAATCAAGAAAAAGGGATGCACACCTTCCCAATTTGGAAGTAATTCTCGATCGCATGGAACAGTTTCAACTCAGATTGAATCCAAAGAAGTGCACATTTGGTGTCACCTCAAGCAAACTTTTAGGATTTATAATATCAGCAAAAGGTATAGAGGTTGATCCCGAAAAGGTCCAAGCAATTTTAGATATGCCACCTCCAAGAAACATTAGTCAAATGAGAAGTCTTCAGGGCTGACTCCAGTCAATTAGGAGGTTTATCTCATAGCTAGCAGATAGAGCACAACCTTTTAATAAGACACTGCAGAAGGGTGCTTCTTGTGTATGGAATGAGGATTGCCAAAATATCCTTGATCAAATAAAATAGTATTTAGCTAATCCTCCAATTTTGATGCCACCTATTCCTGGGAGACCATTGATTTTATACATTTCAGCAACAGAGTCTTCCTTGGGGGCATTGTTGGCTCAATTAGATGATACTAGGAAAGAAAGGGCCATATACTATATCAGTTGTACTCTAGTCTCCTATGAGATCAATTATAATAACATTGAGAAGTGTTGTCTTGCAGTGGTGTTTGCTTCTCAAAAGTTGCGACACTATATGCTTGCTCATACTATACATTTGGTTGCAAAAATTGATCCTCTTAAGTACTTTCTTAGTAAGGCTGCTCTCACAGGTAGACTTGCTAAGTGGATGATGGTTTTGACTAAATTTGATATAGAGTATGTTGAGAGAAAGGCCATAAAGGGGCAAGCTATTGCCGATCAATTAGCTGATTTCCCAATTAAGGATAGTATGCATGTTCAAGTGGAATTCCCAGATGAACATATCTTGTATATGACTACTCACACTTGGAAAATGTTCTTTGATGGTTCCCACATGCAAAATGGATTAGGTGCTGGAGTATTATTTGTTTCTCCGCATGGGTACAATATTCCAAAGTCTTACAAACTTTTATTCCCATGTACGAATAATATTGTAGAATATGAAGCTTTAACCAATGGATTGAGAATGGCTATAGAATGGAACATAACAAAGTTACATGTCTTTGGGGATTCTCAGTTAATCATCAACCAAGTCAATGAGGAGTATCAAACCAAAGATGATAAATTGATACCCTACAAAAAGATGGTTGACTCATTGAGATGCTACTTTACATTTGTGACATTTCAACAGATCCCTAGGATGGAGAACAAAGCTACAGATGCTATGGCCACATTAGCTTCACTCCTTTAGTTGGAAACACATGAATCAAGATTTGAATTCCTGGTGGAAGAGCTACACCATCCCATATTTGACTCATCTGAAAGTCATGTCATTTTTACCCTCGTCACACATGAATCTTCCTGATATGGTGCTATCTATTCATATCTTCACAATGGCATCATCCCCAACACATTCAACCATTCTAAATGCCAAAACCTCATCCATAACACCTCTCGCCACACCCTTATCTCTGGTGATTTATATAGGAGGGGTTTAGATGGGATGCTCGTTAGGTGCTTGGAAAAGGAGGAATCTGACCAAGCGTTAGTTGACATCCACGAGGGCATTTGTGGTGGACATTCTAATGGTCTTGCCATGGCCTGAAGGTTGCTTAGGGCAGGGTATTATTGGCCCATGATGCAAATAGATGTAGTAGCCTTTGCTAAGTCTTGTGAAAAATGTCAAAAACATCGAAACCTGATTCATGCTCCAAGTAGGGAGCTGATTCCTTCTGTTTCTCATTGGCCATTTCAGCGTTGGGCCTTTGATCTAGTTGGGAAGATTCATCCCAACTCATTAGGTGGACATAAGTTCATTATTACTACCACTGACTACTTCACAAAATGGGTGGAAGCTGTGCCACTTTCTGTTGCTTCAAGGAAGACTATCTCTTTGTTCATCTTGAATCATATTATTTGCTGATTTGGAGTGCCTTCTGAGATTATCACTGATAACAGAGGTCAATTCAAGAACAAGGACCTAAAGAATTTATGAAAGAAGTTTAAAATTAAGCAACATTGGTCCTCCATCTATTTTCCACAGGGAAACGGACAAGCAAAAGCCTCTAATAAAACCATTCTTAAAATTCTTCATACGACAGTGCACAAGAATGGTAGGGATTGGCACTTGCAAATCAATCCAGCACTATGGGCTTATAGAACAAGCATTCGCACACCTACAAAAGCCACGCCTTTTTCCCTTACCTATGGTGTTGAAGCGGTATTACCTTTAGAAGTAGAGATCCCATCACTCAGAGTCTCACTCAAAGGATTGATAATAGATGAGGATTACCATGCCATGAGGTTATAGGAACTAGAACTTTTAGATGAGAAGTGTAAGGCTTCCTTTAACCATATGAGAGTGTATCAGAAGCATATTTCCAAGGCATTCAACAAGAAGGTTCACCCTAGAGAGTTTCAAATAGGTGATCTTGTTTTGCGAGAGAACCCTAAGAACCAACAGAACAGAGAACAAAAGGGTAAGTTTGAACCTAACTGGCTTGGACCATATGTCATCATAGTTGCGTTTGGTATAGGTGCATATTTACTGTCATATCCAAATGGAGAATAGCTCCCTAATCCCATCAAAATTTTGCACCTCAAGAAGTTCTATTCTTGATGCCCATTTCTGTCTAGGGGCATCTTTTGTACATATTTTATGATCCTAAAAAAATACCAAAAAAATTGATATATGATGCTGAAAAAATCCTAAAAAGTATAAAAAGTCTTGAAAAAATACAAAAAAAAATCAAAAAATTCAAAAATTCAAAAAAAAATAGAAAAAGTGCCCTGGTGAAAACTTGGAAACAGGCACCTTGGTAGCAAAAATACAAAAAAATGAAAAAAGAAAAAATTTCAATAAAAATCCAAGTGGTGAAAACCTGGAAACAGGCGCTACTTGAGGCCTTTGCACTCCTATTTGTTAGCATGCATCCTCGACACTGAGCCTTTCCATCATGTCTTGACCCTATTTGACTTGGTCTGGAATTGGTCTTTATCTTTGTCTAGGGGGCATAACTGTTCGCATAGGTCCTTTAGGTGCATTTGTCTCTTGGGGCATTTGACAAACAAGTGTTTTTCAACACCACCCCAAACAGTGTTTTTCAACACTACCCTTGCATCAAGTGTTTCTTAACACTTATCAGATGTCTTTCCCAATAGTCTAAGTATGATGTGATATTTCTCATTAGCAGATATGATAACCAGAGTCTGACTATATGACCAACACACACGCACTTAAACAATCAACTCGCTTGAGATATGTTGACTTTATTTTTTGTGTGTTGTCTATGAGGATTTCTTTGATGAGTGGTCTCTCCCTGAGAAGTTTTCGATGATGCATAGCTAGAAGACTAAGGCTATGAGAACATGTTTTCTTTCTTTATCTACTTGTGGGTATATTTTGTTGATCCTAACTGTCATGAGCATTTATGCTGGTCTTACTTGACATTATGGATTGACAAGGTATTATCCTTGACTATTTTTGCAAGTTCATGCTTCTAGTTATCCTGACGTTCATGTGTCTTGATACAAGCATAATCTCACCATATCAAAACTTAGGTGATCTCGCTGCATTAGTCATCTTGACCTCCATGTCTTTGATGCCTAGGTGAGATTTCCACATTTTCTTCTAATAAAGATCATATCCATATCCACATAGTTATGCTAGTGTGCATTGTATGATCTTACGATGTTACCTAACGCTCTATGATGATAATTAAATTTCTATAAGTGTTGTGACCTTGCAAGTCAACCACTTTCATAGTAGCTTGCATTTCTAGGTTCATGTTAGTTTAGTTTCTACACCTTGCATATGGAGAGAGCTCTCCTTTTTTCATCTTACATGGCCCTGTTGGTCAACTGTGCTCATTTTCTAATTCTTCTTGATCATATCTTTCAATTCTGATCTTTCATATCACATCATTTTCTATCCATTTTCAAACTCGAAATCAAAATCCAAGTCGCGTTTCAAAATTTTTCCCCTTCTTCTGAGCAGTTGACTAACCTTTTGAGGCATAATTTGCTTTTCGGTGGAATTTCTTCCTTCCATGTCTCTCAAATTTTCTAGTCTTTCATCCACTCTATTTCTAGTCTTCTATTTCTATTCTTCTACTTCCTCACTGGGGCATGTTCATTTCCTAATGGTTAACCTATTGACCCTTACCTTTGATTGTGATTTTATTATGATTTGATCAACCTTATCGATTTTCTGTCTCTCCTCTACTTGATTTTGATTTCGATTCCGAGGGGGCATCATTTATGGGATTCTCATCCCGGATTCCTTGATTTTCCTGATTCAGACATCTTTTGTGAGCTTTTGCTCAAATTTGAGATTCTTATCTCTTACTTTGAATGTGATCCCTAATCGACCTCACGTTCAAAGGCCCTTTTTTATGCTTTGTTTGGATATGATCCCGAATCAACCTCATATCTGAGTTGTTTTGTGATCCCAAATCGATCTCACATTGCAACTTCATTCTTTGACTACATGTGTTCCCAAATTGATCACACATTAGTCAAAGAGGGGCAAATGTATGCACCCTAAAATGGTCCCCTAGACTTTGGGCCCCATTTATTTGGTTTATCAATCCTAAATCATTTTTATCAATAATCAATATTTTCAACATTATTAATTTCTTGATCAAGTCTTAATTTCGATCATATATTGGATTTTTATCCTTGGGCTAACCATTTATCCTAAGTCTTTATTTAATTAAAGGGAATATTTCCTCCCCTTTTGATTAAATAAAAAGCCCCACTTTTCCTCTTATCCTAAGTTGCACAAATAAAATATTATTCTTATTTCACAAAAAGGAAAAAAGTACTTTTTATCTCACATGAGGCTCAAAAGTCAACACTTCACTCTCATTGGAGGATACTTGTGCACATAGATTGCTCCTCTTTCAACCTCCACCGCCGATTAAGACTTTTTCCTCTTAATCTCAATGGTCCGTTCCTTTGCATTTCTTATAAAAGGAAAGCTCTCTCCTCCATTTTCAGATCACGTTTTGAATACTAATCTTATGCTGCAGGAATTCTTGGAGACTTTTGGAGCTTTTGGAAACCTTATTGTTCTTAGTCTTTCATTCTTGCATTTTAGCTTTCATGGCATCTAGTTTAGTTTCCTTTGATGCAATAGATTTAACTCACATAGCTTAATAGGAGGGATTTGTAACACTTGTTCTTTCCATTTCATAGCTTAGTTGCATTGCATTTTCATTTTCATAGACTAGTTTGCATTGCATTTTCATAGTGATTCTTGAGGAGATTGGCACTCTTTCCCTTTTCCTCATTTGAATCTCTCATTGTGTGGTTGACTAGCAAGGTCACAAGCTTGTAGCTCTAGCTGAGAGCAAATACATCATAGTCCCTTGCAACTCCATGCATAGAGAGCTATGAGCCACTTTGTGAGGCCTCATTCTTGAGAAACCTTGCATGTAATGGTTCATAGAAGTGCACCTTTTTAGTGTGTACAAGACCCACCTGACAATTGGACCTATTGTCACCATTAGATAGAAGATCCAATGCTTGATCTCTTTAGTATCTTCTGACTGGACCCATTATCTCATATTAATGGCCTGATACCAAACAGATAGTTGTCGCAATGTCATAATGACTATCTTTCGAGCACATTTCCTTTGTGGCAACATGACCACCATCAGATAAAAAGAAAGATGAGCATACATTTAACATGCTTAAACCCTTAGCCCCACTGACAACTTCCACATTACTATCATTTGTGACCAATGAAAATCAAACATGTCTGCAACACCTAGCATCAGACCCACTTTTGTTTTACCATGACAATAACCTTAACCACATTGGATCTAGAAAATTGGTGACTGAAGGCATTCTCCTAGTTGCTTAATGGTTTTCTTAAGCATGGTTTTATCAGGAGATCACGGGACTGAAGTATTCTCTAGATCTCATAACGTTTCTCTTAACCCTAGTTACATTCAGAGAACATGAGATAGCCTTTATTTGCCAAGTCACCAGATTTTTCACTTAACCCCAGTCATATCTCGAGATTACATGCTAACCATTGATCTTGTCCTCATCAAGTGGCTATCATTGAATGAATAAAGCATATGTAGAATGGGGACTTAAGTGGCTCGAAAAGGTAATTAGGAAATAGATTTGGCTAGGGTTTTTGGACTTAGGCAATTTTATGAAACCCTTGGACATGGATAAAACCCTATTTCTTAGACCTTCAAACAACCATATCTCCCTAGTTTTTACACTTGATCACATGCAATCTAAACTGGAGCTTGGACACATCATGAACTATCCTTGGTTAAGTTCATAAGCTAAAAAACCTCACACATCTTCTTCGCAAATTAAAACAGTGTTGCAGCTAGGGCAAGGCAACTTTCTAGGGTTTTCGCAGGGATAGGACCATTTTCTTTGGATTTTTGCATTGATTGGTAAATGGACTAACAACCCCTCCTACAAGCCTCTTATGACCCCTTAAGACACTTTAAGACCTCTAAGATGTTTTCTTAGGGATTTTAAAGGGTTGTGAGGCGTCATAAGGGGTCCATGGACACAACAGTTGAGAAACATAAATGTAGGCATCATGGTCATAATTGTTTGGAGACACAACATAATTGAGTGGTATACGTAGATGATGCAAAGCAACCAATACCCATTCAGATCTAAGTCAACATTATTGAGTCTAAAAACCATAGATAAGGAATAAATTGAGAGAGTAGAGGAGGAGGGCCATAACGACCAAAATAATATAGGGTTTGCAGAAATTATAATCTCCATAAACCCTAGAATATTTTTGTCCTTATGGCCCTCCGACCTCTTCTCTCTCAATTAATTCCTCTCCCTCTTTGTTGTATTAAACTTAGCCATCATTATATATGGTTTTTACATCCTACAACATCAACTTAGAACCAAAGGAGTAGTGTTTGTGTTGTGTCGTCTACATATAGCACTCAATTATGTTGTGTTTGCAAAGAATTGTGACCATGATTCCTACATTTATGTTTCTCAGCTATTGTGAGATTAAAATTCTTCTAAGGAACATGTCGTGTGTATGTGGAACTTTGTAGGATCATCACATAAGGGGGTTCTGAATTAGAAAACTCCCTTTCACTTAATAATTATGAACCCATCAATGGTATACTAATTATTTAGGATTGTAAGTTTAGGCCCTTTTGTTTGAATGCATTATACCCTTGACATACTTCATGGAAACATTTTGCATTAGATTCTAGGGAAAAGTAAACCAAGATTCATATAGAGAAATGTGTTTCTCTTGGAAAATGGTTGATGCTGATTGATGAAGAAGATTTTAAAATGATGATTGATCCAATTCAGATTGGTACAACATTTTCAAATCTTCTTCATAATCATCATCAAATGAACATTTTCAAATCTTCTTCATCATTCAGCATCTCATTATTCTACAATCATCTTCTATCAAATGATTATCCTCAAAAAATAAGTCATCAGAATGACTAAACAATACAATAACACATGGAATTGAGAAAGAGTGATAAATTTTTATTTAAATTAAAACATAGACAATTTTTATTTAAATTCAAACAAAGACAAGTCTTAGGGGCCAGACCTAAGTCTCGAGGGCTCATCATTGATGGCCTTGCATGTGTCAAGTACAGAGATCATACTTGGGTACTTAGGTTTACAATTTGAAATAGGAACAAAATCCTTTTCAAGGTTAGATTATGCAAGTAAACCCCAAGGGAGTTGCTTGTTTACACAAGACACACTCTATAATTTTGGCATATATATGTATTTTCCCATACAAATTTCCTACAATAATTTATCATACATTATTTGTTGACATAATATGTTAAATGAAGAATGAAACCTATAAAATTTATTTCCATATCCTCTATAGTTTAAGAGAAGATTTATGTGCAATACCATTCAGTATGTGAGGCCTCACCCCAAGCCCGTCATAGTCTTTCATTTTCTGCATTTGAGTTAGACTTTTTGATACTACATTTTGATGCATTATGGTTTACAGACACTTTATATTATGGATTTTATCACCTTAGAGGTTAGATACATATTATGTTATGCTTATTTTGATGAATACTATGATATCAATTTGGATCCTACACGTGTGATTGATGTGATTTTATGAATGTTATGATGTCATGATGTTGTTTAATTATGCAATGAATATGTTATAAGCCTAATTATGTGATGAATTCTATATTTCATGATGAGTTGAATGTATGCCATAGATGAATTATTAAGCCATGTTAATTATGGATATTGTAAATGAATTATTTTGATCATGAATGTTATGAATTTACATGAATATTCCTTGGACTACTGATGTTGGATTTTAGTGTGCAGGGAATTAGACCATGGTAAATTTGGGGAACCAAAGCATAGACCTATGTGAAATCAGTTTGAGCCAAGGTTGCTTCTAATGAGAGGCAAAAACCTCATTGTAATTGTATTTTATTTTGTAAATGTATTGAGCTTGTATGTCTCAATTTATTTTGAAAGCTTGTTATTTCATTTTATGTATTTCAATACTCAAGTGGAAATGCCCTGTGGCCTATGATGTGTAATTTGTATGTTGTGTCACTTGACACTTGTAAAGTGTACATGTGGCCATGACATGTTCCACTTGAGGATTGGTTGTCCACCAACCTAGGATAGTACTCCTTTAGGATCCCCATGTGAATCCCTTGGATGGGGAGCTTGAGGTAGTGCCTTATCAAAGAATTTCAAATTTGATATTGTCATGACTTCTTGGGGGGCTTAAAAGGTGCCTAGGGGTGTGTTTAGGCCTTTTTAAGTAATCTCACTTGATATACCTATGGGTAAGCATCAATTTTAACCATAGGACAACCCATAGTTGACCAAAAGACCCTTCCAAAAGTTAAATTTTCAAAATGGCCGAAAATCAAATTTTGAAACAAGGTCTTGGTAAGAGCTCCATCCATTAGGATGCAAGTCCTTTACCTATCTTTTTGGCCAGCCTTTTTAGATGCCCATTTTTGGAAATTTGTAAGAGGCTTAGGGAAGACCAACCAATTAGAAGGCATGTCTTATCCCTAGAGGGTTGTGGGGAGTTGTGTGGAGGTCTTTTTAGTGGGGACTCTTCATTTTGGAGAGTTTGAACACCCACTCTCTAACTTAGAGACTAGACTAGTTTTGGTGAAGCTTGAAAAAGAGGAGAAGCTTGGATAAGAAGGATTCTCGCATCAAAACTTTCCATTTGCTTTGGCTCTAGGTTGGTGGCTCCATCTTGTTTTTTATTCTTGTTACATGAGTAAAATTTGTGTTGTGTACTGAGAGAATTTTAGTTTTTCTTCATGTTTATGTTAGTTTGTATTTATGTTTGAGAAGTTGAGAAATGTAGATCCTATTCTCCTTTAGTTTTTGTGGAGATCATGTTTTGTGGTAGTGTAGTAATGTGTTTCATTTTCTTGTTCTTGTAAAGAGTATGTTTATTTGGGAGTTCTCAAGGCCACACTCACCCTTGGGAGGGAAGAGTAGCCTTGTGGGGGTGAAGGATTTTTAGGACAGCTCATGGGTGTAGAGTCTCTCCTCAAGGAGGAGAGGGAGAAATCATGGAGTATGGGCTCCTTGATGCCAAATCCATGGGAGTCATAAGGGTTTTGTTCTTTGGCTAAAATGTCTTGGGTGTCATAAGAGGATGTGGTTGAGTTTTGTGTGTGGGAGTAGATGCTATGAGCTATCTTATGCCTTGTGAAGGCTTGTATTATTTATTTTGGTTTTGGCTTTTCTCCCCATTGGAGTATTTGGTCTACCTTCACCCCAAAAATGGGTCTTGTGTGATCCTTGTGAAAACCTTGGGAAGGGAATTATTTTCTCCTTGTTATTGGTAGATTTGTTATTTTGTAAAGTTGTGAAGCTTGTGTGTGTGTGTAACCCATTTATGCTTTGGTTCCCCTAGCTCGGGGGTGGCTTCTTAGAAGTCTAGGCTGGGAGGTGAGCATCCCATGGTCTATTATACTTTTATTTGCAGGTATTAAAGAATTTGCAATCTAAAGTGAAGCTTGGAATGGCTTCATCTTGTTACCATGTTTAGCATTGTTGTAAGGATAGTAGTATCCCTTTTGTAGAAGGGAATCCTTAAGAATCCCCTTGTTTGAGTAGTTGAATAATATTGTTTTGGGGATAGCTATGTAAAAGGTTTTTAGTTGTTAGTTTTTCTATTTCAAAGAATGTATATTTTCCAAATTAAATTTTTATATGAAGAGGAAACATTATGCTTTTTAAATGTGGATGTAAGAGAACATTATCTCACCCTAAGGAAAATAGATTAGTGCAAAAATATTAATTTGTTCTTTACCTCTATAGTTCTTGTTTCAAAAAATGAAAAGTGTTAGAATTTTAATTCTACTTTTAATACTATTAAAGTTTCAAATTAAAAAAAAATCAAATTGTTCTTGTACAATTCTATTCATTTTAGTTGGTTTTATTTTATGAGAAGTTGAAAGTTGCAGATTTGATTGTAATTCTAGTGTCTTATTTATAAAAAATAAAAAATAAAAAAATAAATGCTCATATGGGTTCCCTATGTGAGCATTTAGACAAAGTATAAACTATTTAGTGTTTCCCTTATAAACTAGTATTAAATGCTATTGTTTTTAAACCTGCAAATTAAAATAGAAAGTTAGTATTCTGTTTGTAAAAATGAAAGATCTCAAGCTATGAAAATATGTTAGAATAAAATCTATTGTTGCAAATATGCTTTGAAAAGAGTAAATGTTCTCTCTCTCTCTATATATATATATATAGTCATTAGATGTTTAATAAGTTTGCTCTTTAAAAAAAATAAAAATTTAAAACTAAATATACTTTAGTTTTTGGTTTAACTGTTATTTTTCTTTATTATAAAAGAAACTATTTTCTTTTTAAAAAATAAATATTCATTATGAAATCTGTTTTGCAATGTTATCAAAAAAAAAGTGTGTATATATATATATATATATATATATATATATATATATATATATATATATATATATATATATATATATATATATATATATATATATATATATATATATAATTTATTACATAATATATATATTTCATTATATATATATATATTATATAAAATATATAATATAATATATATATTAAAAAAAATCATATAAAATTCTTTTTTAATAAAATAATATTTTATTAAAAAATTTTAAATAAAAATAAAATTTAAAAAGATAAATTTATGGGGGTCGGCTATTGTCGAACCCCCCTTCCTCTGTGTCCATGCGCGCATGGTGCGTGGGTGCATACCCACGACCTGCGGCACCACAACCAAGGTTGTGGGAGGCCGCAAGTCTCGTGGACCTTCCCATGGCCTGCATGGCCTGGCCGCAACCCACGACTATGTGGAACGGCTGAGGGGTTGGGGCCGAGCCCAAATCCCCCACCCCCTTTTCAATTTTTTTTTTAATCTTTTTTTTAAAAAAAAAGATATTTACATAGAAAAAAGTTTTTTAAAAAAAAAGAAATAAACGATAGTAGTTTTTTTTAGCAAAAAAAAAAGGGCAGTGCCCTTCAACAATTTTTGTTGATATTTTTGAAACAAAAAAAAATAAGGGTTTCTTACCATGAGAATACACATATCTCTTGAATGCTCCTTATCCAAATTTTCTTGATGAGGGTTTGGCACAAAAATGTATATGTGCATATGATATACACAAATGCATTTTTGTGCCAAACCCTCATCAAGAAAATCTATAATGGATGTATATGCACAAATGTATTTGTGGGCATACCCAAATTCTTCCTCCCTTGAATGCCTTCAAAATCCTTCATACCTACAACAAAAATGGACAAAACCCATGGAGAAAAGTTCCTTAGGGTTTGGGGGTGAGAGAGGGAGAGTTTTTTTGACAAAATGAAAGAAAAGGAGAAGTTTTGGGGTTTTCTCAAAATCACCCTAACCCTAAATCCGAATTAGGGTTAGGGTAGATGGTTCAACCCTCTTGACCAAGTTCATTTTTAAAATAACTTTTCCCCATTTGATTTTTACTAATTTGTAGATTTTAGTGAATTTAATTAGCTTTTGGATGTGGGTATTTTTCCCTCAATCTTTATAGCTTAATTATTTTGGTGGGAATTATTATATTCATATTTCTACATGTCAATATTTTATTGGGAGACTTAAAATTTATTGTGCGGAGGTATTTTCTCATGTATATTTATAATTATCTCTTTTGTAAAATAACTTAATTAAAAGGGTTTATTGGGGCATAAATTTATTTAAATCAAATAAATTTGTATTCCTTCTTGGTTGTCAATATTCTCTTTTAAATAATCAATCCTTTGGATATAGTGAAAATTTAGGCGAGGTATTAATTAAATATGAATAATATAAATTTGTTAAGCCTAACCTCTGATTAAGGGAACCTTGGGTAAGATTATCAGTAATGAAATAAATATGGGCAATTAAATTAATTAATTTCCTATGGGGAAAACATGTCGAGGAGTATTATACTTAATAGAGATTAATTTTTTATTAATGGTTATTTAATATTTTAATAACCCAAATTTTAATTATAGTTTAATTTACTATGCCAATCACTTGTTTTAATCTTAGATAGTCCTAAAGTTTAGGGAAATATTTTAACCTATTAATTAATGCACTTGTGATTTAGAGTATGAATATTTAAATTGGAATGAGACTAAGATTAAGCTATTAACCTTAAGATTTCATGGGCAGTTTATCATGCAAGGGGGAGAGCGTAAACGTTAACCCCTCACCATGTTTACCCCTCTATCAAAAGTAAACCATCACTCTCTCAGATTTAACGGTTCAACTCTAGTCAACTGTTAACCTTAAACTTAAACTTATAATTTTTTTTTAAAAAAAAATTAATGTGTTTTTGCTTGTAGAAATATGGGCATGACATTTTGGTATCAGAGCCAGGTTAGCAAAAACTTGGTGCCATTAAACCCATTACATTTCTTATATAACTTAACCCTTTTGAAATTGCTAGGATGCCTCCCCTTATGCATGAAGCTTGAAGACGTAACATAGGATGAGGATCTAGGTGAGCCCCCTTAGTTTGCATGCAAGATGAACAAAGGGCTGAGATATTAGCAGTAAATCAGCAACCTCCTCTCGAACCACCACCAAATCCTAATCAGGAGGTCTTGCTAGCCTTATAGAACCTCATCGGCATTATAAAGGATAGGTTGCCTCCAGTTATCCCTCAGTCAGAGCATCAATTGTTAGGAGGTCATAGATCAGAGGCCAGAGAGAGGACTAGGAGCCCTCCACGTGATTTTGAGGAGGGATAAGGAGCTCATGAGGTGGAATCCATTCGCATGCCAAAACCACCACCTGGATTTGTTCAGAGGGTACCCCATGATGTTGGGGACCATATTAGAGATCTCCTTCGGTTACATCCAATTTTGTATTATGGGTCCATAGATGGCATAGAGGTCAAGACATGGCTTTTGAGTTTAGATAGGTGCTTTGGGTTGTGTTATTATGAGAGCAACCTTAATGCCCGATTTGTAGTACACCTTTTGAGAAGAGGTGCTTCCACATGGTGGAAACATGAATAATTTAAGAACAACACTACTATGGACACTATTACTCTGGAGATCTTCCTAGAGAAGTTCAAAGATAGGTATTTATTAGAGCACTATAGGTAGCAGTGCATAGATGAGTTCCACGAGCTCCAACAGAGGGGACTCATAGTACTTCAGTATGAAACCCGTTTCCTTGAGTTTTTACCATATGCTGACTATATGAAGGATGAAAAGTTGTGAGTCAACTATTTTTTCAAGGGACTCAATGATTGGATATTAGGACAAGTTTGCATGACCACTCCAGGGAATCTTCGTGAGGCCATAGAGATGGCTTTGGTTGCAAGGGAGATGTAGGGTAAGTCTCAAGATGCTTGTGATAGGTCTCAAAACTATAAATCTGCATCTCAGTCTTAGGATCACTAGAAGAGTCACTAGAAGGGTAAAAACATGCATTCTTTGGGGTCTTTTAACAAGAACCCATAGCAGTAAACCCAATAGAATCAGAAATAGAAACCACCACAGGGTCAGCAGGGCTCTAATCCCAAATAGTGGCAAGCACAGGGACCAAAGAAGGACCAACATCAGCAGTATTTAGATGCACCCCCAGCACAGACTCAGCAGTCCTCTCAGGGGGGGGGGGTTTAGTGGGTCTAGTAGGACCAGTGGACAATAGTACTCTAGGCCATAGGGAGTTCAGACTCACACATGTGGTCCTTGTTATGCATGTGGTGCCATGGGGAACTTAGCTCATGATTTTCCTTAGGGTCAGATGGCAGGTAATCAATGTATGGAAGCATCAAAGCCTATAGTTGGAGACTTTGGAAAGTCTCACAGGCTATTTGTAGCGGTGGATAACCACTAGGCCACAGTGATAGAGGCTACAAGTATGATCAGTGGTATTAGTGTTACCATTTTGTTTTATTCTGGTGCTACTGATTCTTTAATATCTCCATTTCTTGTGGAGCATTACGGGCCTGTGGAAACTATACATGAAGTTAGTTGGGAAGTGGAGTTAGCATCAAGGTATAGAGTGTCAGTCAACTCCTTAGTGAAGGATAGCCAGGTGTAGATTGGTGATATGATCACTACTGTGGATCTTCGCATCACACCTCTTGGTTCTTATGACATAGTACTTGGCATGGATTGGCTATATGCCCATAGAGATAATTTAGATGGTTGAAAAAAGAGGATTGAGTTCCTTAATGATCATGGTACACCTATTGTGATTTGGGGAATTCAGAGAGGCATTTCCCTTCGTATGATCTCAGCCATGCAGCTTAAGTGGAGCGTGCAGAAGGGATGTTAGCTATTTTCTATTACTATCAGTGATAGAGAGGATGAGGAGGAAAGGGAACCATCTCTTGATGATTATCCTATACTTCAAGAGTTTGAAGATGTGTTTCCTACAGAGCTTCCAAGCATGCCTCCTCATAGAGCAGTAGATTTCCATATAGATCTCGTGCCAAGAGTTGCTCCAGTTTTGAGGGAACCTTACAGGATGACCACTAATGAGCTTAATGAGCTCAAGATACAGTTAGAGGAACTTTTGGAGAAGGGCCACATTCATCCTAGTGTTTCACCTCGGGGCGCACCTATTATCTTTGTTAAGAAGAAGGATAGTTCCTTGCTGTTATGTATGGATTACTGATAGCTTAATAAGCTTACCATCGAGAATTGGTATCTGCTCCTCAGGTTTGATGATTTATTTGATCAAATCAAGGGTGCTAAAGTGTTTTCCAAGATTGATCTTAATTCAAGCTACCACAAATTATAGATTATTGATAGCAATATCCCTAAGACTGCATTTCATACCAGATATGGGCATTATGAGTTCACAATTGTACCTTTTGGACTCACCAATGCTCCAGCAATTTTCATGAGCCTTATGAATGGGGTATTCCATACATTCCTTGATAATATTTTAGTAGTTTTCCTTGATGATATATTGATATATTCTCGAGATGAAGAGGAGCACGAAGAGCACTTGAGACAGGTATTGCAGTGTCTTAGAGACAATCAGTTGTATGGAAGCTTGTCCAAATGTGCTTTTTATAGGATAGAGATTCATTACCTTGGGCACGTTATTTTTGGAGATGGGATCTTAGTTGACCCATCTAATAATAGATCCATCATGGATTGGCCTGCACCTACTTCTATGACTGAGGTTAAGATTTTTATGGGATTAGTAGGATACTATGGGCATCTTGTAGAGGGTTTTTCTAGAGTGGCACATCCCATCACTTCTCTTCAGTGTAAGGGAAATAAGTTTGAGTGGACCAAGAAGTGAAAGAGGTCCTTTCAGGAACTCAAGAAGGCACTTACCAGCACACCTATTCTAGCAGTGCCTGATCTATCAACGGATGTTTTTTTTATGCATAGATGCTTCCTTGGATGGTTTGGGAGCAGTTCTTATGTAGAATGGGCGAGCCATTGCATTTGAGTCTAGGAAACTTAAGACTCACAAGATCAATTACCCCACTCATGACCTTGAGTTAGCTGTAGTGGTTCAGGCCTTAGTGAGATGGTGGCATTTCCTTTTGCGTCATCAGTTTGACCTCCATTCAAATCATCAGAGCTTGTAGTATATTTTCACTCAGCCGAACCTGAATGCACGTCAGCGTAGGTGGATGGAATTCCTTTGTGAGTATGATTTTGATGTCCACTACATCAAGGGAAAAGAGAATGTTGTGGCTAATGCTTTGAGTAGGAGATGTCATGGGGCCTGCTCTATGATTGCAAGTACAGAATTGAGAGATCAGATATTACATCACTTGCATGAGGATGTTTGGTATGTAGAGGTCAGTTAGATTAGTTGATCTCAAAGTACCCTTGAGGGTAAGTATTCAAGATATTCCCTAGATTCCAATGGGATTTTACACCATAGAGGATGCATCTATGTCCCTTCCTCCAGAGATTTGTGAGTGTTCATCTTGTTAGAGGCTCATAGAGCACCTTATGTAGTGCATCTCAGAGTCAAGAAGATACATGCTTATTTGAGGTAGTTATATCATTGGCCAAGGATGAGATAGAACATAGCTAAGATAGTGGTGTGTCAAAGGGTTAAGGCAGAGCATCGTTACCCTGGTGGTTTTCTTCAGCCTCATGAGATACCAGAGTGGAAGTGGGATGTTATTTCCATGGACTTCATCATTGGTCTTCTGATGTCATCTCAATGCCAAGATGCCATCATGGTGATAGTTGAAAGGCTGACCAAAGTAGCCCACTTCTCACCCATCCAGATCACTTTTATGGCCCTAGCAGTAGCACAAGTTTTCTTGTAGGATATTGTTAGACTTCATGGCATACCTCATAAGATTATTTCTAATCAAGATTCTCTCTTCACATCATCCTTCTGAAGAGGATTACAGACAACTTTGGGCACTAAGCTCAATTTTACCACCGCTTATCACCCAGAGACCGATGGTCAGATAGAGAGGGTAAATCAGGTGTTGGAGGATATGCTCTACATGTATGTCATGGATTGTCAGACTAGGTAGGAGGAGTACCTTCATTTGGTTGAGTTTGCCTACAATAATGGGCATCACACTTCTCTAGTTATGCCTCCCTATCAGACATTATATGGCAAACCATGCAGGACACCATTGAGTTGGGACCGCATTGAGGATAGAGTTGCTTTAGGTCCTGAGTTAGTGTGAGAATTGGAGCAGAAGGTGACTTTGATTAGACACCATCTGAAGGAAGTGCAGGATAGACAAAAGAAGTATGCAGATGCTAAGAGGGAAGATCATAGTTATCAGGTTGGGGATAGAGTCTTTCTAAGAGTGCAACCACATAAGAGTCCAATCCATTTTGGAAAGGGCTCTAAGCTTGCACCCATATTTGTTGGTCCTTTTGAGATTCTTGAGTGAATAGGTCATGTCGCCTATCATCTTACTTTTCCATCGAGCATGTCACACATCCACAATGTCTTTCATGTGTTAGTGTTGAGGAAGTATATTTTTTATGAGTCTCATATCATAGATTGGGATGCCTTTTAGATGTAGTCGGATGACTAGTTAGCTTTGGAGCCCATCTGCATTTTTGTGCATCAAACGCTAGCACTTTGAGGCTGAGAGCCAAACCAATTTAGGGTCCAGTGGGATTTCTATGATGAGGTTAAGGCATCATGGGAGGACATAGCATAGATGAGGGCACCGTACCCCCATCTTTTTTATGAACTCCAGGAGGAAGTTCATGCCTAGGCAGGGAGGATGTGAGGCGTCACCTTGAGCCCATCACAGTCTTTCAGTTTCTACATTTGAGTTAGACTTTTTGATACTACATTTTGATGCATTATGGTTTACAGACACTTTATATTATGGATTTTATCACCTTAGAGGTTAGATGCACATTACGTTATGCTTATTTTGATGAATATTGTGACATCAATTTGGATCCTACACATGTGATTGATGTGATTTTATGAATGTTATGATGTCATGATGTTATTTAATTATGCAATGAATATGTTACAAGCCTAATTAAGTGATTAATTGTATATTTCATTATGAGTTGAATGTATGCCATAGATGAATTATTAAGCCATGTGAATTATGTCTTAATTAGGGATATTGTAAATGAATTATTTTGATCATGAATGTTATGAATTTACATGAATATTATTTGGACTACTGATGTTGTATTTTAGTGTGCAAGGAATTAGACCATGGTAAATTTGGGGAACCAAAGCATAGACCTATGTGAAATTAGTTTGAGCCAAGGTTGCTTCTAATGAGAGGCAAAAACCTCATTGTAATTGTCTTTTATTTTGTAAATGTATTGAGCTTGTATGTCTCAATTTATTTTGAAAGCTTTTTATTTCATTTTATGTATGTGAATGTTCAAGTGGAAATGTCATGTGGCCTATGATGTGTAATTTGTGTGTGGTGTCACTTGACACTTGTAAAGTGTACATGTGGACATGACATGTTCCACTTGAGGATTGGTTGTCCACCAACCTAGGATAGTCCTTTAGGATCCCCATGTGAATCCCTTGGATAGGGAGTTTGAGGTAGTGTCTTATCAAAGAATTTCAAATTTGATCTTGCCATGAGTTTTTGGGGGGCTTAAAAGGTGCCTAGGGGCGTGTTTTGGCCTTTTTTAGTAAGCCCACTTGATATACCTATGGGTAAGGGTCAATTTTAAACCATAGGAAAACCCATAGTTGACCAAAAGACCCTTCCAAAAGTTGGATATTCAAAATTTCCGAAAATAACTTTTGAAACAAAGTCTTAGTAAGAGCTCCATCCATTAAGATGCAAGTCCTTTGCCCACCTTTTTGGCCAACCTTTTTAGAAGCCCATTTTTGGAAAGTTGTAAGAGGATTAGGGAAGACCAACCAATTAGAAAGCTTGCCTAATCCCTAGGGGGTTGTGGGGAGTTGTGTGGAGGTCTCTTTAGTGGGGACTCTTCATTTTGGATATTTTGAACACCCACTCTCTAACTTAGAGAATAGACTAGTTTTGGTGAAGCTTGAAAAGAGGAGAAGCTTGGATCAGAAGGATTCTCACATCAGCACTTGCCATTTTCTTTGGATCTAGGTTGGTGGCTCCATCTTGTTTGTTATTCTTGTTACATGAGTAAAATTTGTGTTGTGTGATGAGATAATTTTAGTTTTTCTTCATGTTTATGTTAGTTTGTATTTATGTTTGAGAAGTTGAGCAATGCAGATCCTATTCTCTTTTAGATTTTGTGGAGATCATGTTTTGTGGTAGTGTAGTAATGTGTTTCTTTTTCTTGTTTTTGTAAAGAGTATGTTTATTTGGGAGCTCTCAAGGCCACACTCACCCTTGGCAGGGAAGAGTAGCCTTGGGGGGTGAAGGGTTTTTAGGACTATTTGGGAGCTCTCAGGCCACACTCACCCTTGGGAGGGAAGATTAGCCTTGGGGGTGAAGGGTTTTTAGGATAGCTCATGGGTGTAGAGTCTCTCCTCAAGGAGGAGAGGGAGAAATCATGCAGTATGGGTTCCTTGATGCCAAATCCATGGGGGTCATAAGGGTTTTGTTCTTTGGCTAAAATTTTTTGGGGGTCATAAAGGGATGTGGTTGAGTTTTGTGTGTGGGAGTAGATGTTATGAGCTATATTATGCCTTGTGAAGGCTTGTATTATTTATTTTAGTTTTGGCTTTTCTCCCCATTGGAGTATTTGGTCCACCTTCACCCCAAAAATGGGTCTTGTGTGATCCTTGTGAAAACCTTGGGAAGGGAATTATTTTCTCCTTGTTATTGGTAGATTTGTTATTTTGTAAAGTTGTGAAGCTTGTGTGTGTGTGTAATCCATTTATGCTTTGGTTCCCCTAGCTCGGGGGTGGCTTCTTAGAAGCCTAGGCTGGGAGGTGAGCATCCCATGGTCTATTATACTTTTATTTGCAGGTATTGAAGAGTTTGCAATCTGAAGTGAAGCTCGGAATGGCTTCATCTTGTTACCATGTTTAGCATTGTTGTAAGGATAGTAGTATCCCTTTTGTAGAAGGGAATCCTTAAGAATCCCCTTGTTTGAGTAGTTCAATAA